>CAUYQV010109479.1:0-18768 GCA_963574575.1 Galagoides demidoff
GTCTGTGCCCCAAGGTGTTTCTGGACAGAGGGTGTGGGGAGCCCTGCACAGAGGGGGTTGGGAGCCCTGTGCAGAGGGGTTCTGGAGCCTTGGGTGGATGTCTGGGACCATCATGGCTGCCCTTGGGTTGAGCAGCTCAGAAGCTCTTGCCCCATTGGTCATGTGTGTGGTAATCTTGAGTGTGGCCTCTGATGTGATGAGAGGCAATGGCTCCCAGGAGTGAGCGAAAAGGCAGCCTTCACATAGTCGGTGGCTGTGGAAAGGTGGCACAATCTGCATGTTTCCAGAGGAATGTTAGCCCACCCCATGTGTCTGTTCTGGCCAAGAACTGAGGTGCGTTTTCCAGACTGTTTGGGCTCAAAATGTGGGTGCACAGTATACATGGCAAAATACGGTAAATTCTTCAGGGAGAATGTTAGTATCAATTGCCAACAAGCACGGCTCAGTAGATTCCCTTCTTAGTGAACCAGTTAAGACAAAGAAGAGCACCTGCAAGTGGACAGCAGCTCCTGTGCCCAAGGTCCTTTGAGGATGACATAGACGAAATACATCCAGCTCTCCTGACATCTCCTATCTCTGCAGGGTGATTCCCTGCCCTTTGTGGTGCTTGTCCCAGGTGGCTGTTTCTCAACATCTGTGTTCTTCAATCTCCAATGCCTTCATAGCTAAAGAATCCTAGTAGTTAACTATCTCCAACCTCTCTCCCTGTGTCAGATCCTGCCCGATCTCAGTCCTTAACCCTCACTCAGGTCTAGTCTCAGGCCCAATTTCAATCGCCACTCCCCATCTATCATCTGGTTCCCTATCCCACATTAGGGTCTGGGGAGTGTGTTTTCATAAACCTCAGAATGAGGCACAGTGTGTTATGCGGTCTAATATTTCCCACCTGATCTGGAACGTGTCACAGCAAGGGCAGAAAATTATGTGGGGTTTCTACTCTGTGATCAAGAAATCCCTGGCAGACTTTTGTTGTCATCCAGTTCCAATCTGACATTGCTCAGTTAGTCCTCCAAGGTCTATATTCCAACCCCCATCCTTCTGGAGATTTTTTTCTCAATACTATGCTTCTGAAAAAAGTAGGGCTCTATCTTTAGCAAGAACATTTTGGATTCACCCAAACTGGAAGCTTCCAAGAGAGCTGCTCAGAAATGCTGCTCCTTAACAAGGATACTCGGGAGAAGGAATATAGCCTAAGGAATGGCCCAAAAGTTCATCTGCTAAGTGATCCAGAGAGGTCTTCAGATAATGGTCTGAGTCTCTGAAAGAGCTAGAAAAGCAGGGAATAATTCAAGGCCCTCAAGAAAAAGCCTAGGTCTGAAAACAATTGGAATGCATGGGAACAACAAATCCTGAAGGTAGGATTTCTAAGACCCCAGAAGAAGCTCTAAAGCTTGTGATGAAGAATAGTTTGGAACAACAAATTCAGTTCCCAGCTTGGATCATCCCCTCGTGCCTCCTCCCATGTGGGCAAAGGGAGGACAGGGAGCCCTAATACCATCTCCCTTTTATACCAAGCATGAGCCACCAGAGAATAGACAGACAATTCAGAACGGCAGGCAGACTCCTCTGTCCCCCCTCGTGGAAGCAGAGACAAGATGCGTGAGGACAAGCTCAGGAGCACGTCTTCCCCACCCCTGTCTCTGAAGTCAGGCCCTCCTCCCAAACATCTCATTAGAAAGCAAATGATTCTTGGTTGGCTGTGGATTTCTAAATGCAGAATGAAACAGAAGGGGAAAGAAGATTCTCTGGAAAAGGGCATCTCCCAATGGTGTTAGGAGCATTCCCCAACCCTGCCCCACAGACAGCCTGTGCCCCATTGCCCCATCCACGATTCCCTGCAGGTTCCAAGTTGGCTAGGTGCCTTCCAGCACCACTGGCCCTGCTGAGATCACTGGGTCGCTCTGCTTCCCTGCATTTCCTGAGAGGAAAATTTACTCCCCTAAAAGAAAAATCAACAGAGTCTTCCCAATAAATGTTCTCCTAAGAACAACAACAACAGCAAAAAAATGGTACAAATTAACCCAAGTAAGCATGAATTCTGTTCATTAAAAGAATGTTCCTTGAATGACTTAAAGGTCAACTAGTGGGAACTCCTGGATCTCTTTGTTGAGTAATGCATAGATTCTTTCTCCAGTTATCTAAAAGGAAATGTAATAAATGGACAAATAAATTCACATGTAAAGTCATTATTTCTCCTTGTCTTTTTCTCGTCCTTTATCTCCAGCTGAGGACTCTGAAAGCAGAGTAGAAGGAACGTGAAGCCCAGTATTATATGTGTACTTGAGAATCTCACTGGACAACATGGATAAGATTCCAGGTGGCTTAGTTTCTCCTTAATGACTGAAATTTGAAAGTCATCTAATAATATTAGTGAAGGTAGATACAGTAAGGTTAAAAATTCTTTCCTTGGGGTGGCACCTGTGGCTCAGTGAGTAGGGTGCCAGCCCCATATACCAAGGGTGGTGGGTTCCAGCCCAGCTCTGGCCAAACTGCAACAAAAACATAACTGGACATAGTGGCGGATGCCTGTAGTCCCAGCTAAGGAAGGCTAAGGCAAGAGAATCACCTAAGCCCAAGAGCTGGAGGTTGCCGTGAGCTGTGACACCACAACACTCTACCAAGGGTGACAAAGTGAGACTGTCTCTAAAAAAAAAAAAAAATTTCTCCTTGTACATTATTACTGTAATATTATTAGAAATTTGGGTTTGTTTATTTCTTGAAAGAACAAAGAAACATGCAGGGAAGTCTGTCATTCAATACATATATTATAGATTATACACTGTCAAAAATAAGGCCGTTCTTCCAGTAAATGACAACTATTCAAACCACCTGAATGGAACTGTTCAACACATAAAAATGCGGTTTTTGTAAGGAAAAAAAAAAGTGATGGGCAATGAGAATAGGAACATAACAAAATCATGTTCATGTTAAAATACACTTCAGAAAAATTTGTGCTTGGAAAAAAATGCTTTAATAACTTACAAGATGTTAAAATAAGTTATACTATTTTCCACTTAGGAAGAGATTGATCTGTTTTGGTCCAAACCAGAGCTAAGAGCCTTCATATCATAAATTGTAATGTCACCTACCCTTATAGATTTAATTGTCATCTCTGTGTACAAAACACATAGGTCTGATTGTCTAACTCTCGGGAGAGCAAAATCAGTTTATTTGCATGTTGTGATGATAGCTCTCCTTTCCTTTTTACTTGAGGAAATTGTCTTCAGTCTTAAAGGACCCTTTGAACATTTCAATCTAAAGCAAATCCAGCTTCTATAGAATTTTGCCTTCTGCAATAAATACTCCAGAGGTAGTTAAAAGATTTCACCCAATTCTAAGTTGATACCGCACCATGACTTGGAAATTTTCAATACCAGATATACAAGGTGGCCATAAAGTTCATGTGCAATTTAAAATAGTGTGTTATTTAAAATTGCACATGAACTTCATGGCCACCCTGTATTTATATTTGCATATGTGATTGCGAAGCCGGTCCCTTAAGCTGTATCTTCAACCGAGGACCAGGAAATCCCGAGATATAATTCAATCTGAGAACAAAAGCCCAAGAAGCAGGGACGCTGATGGTGAAACTTCTAGTTTAAGTCCAAAGTTAGGAGAATCAGAACTCTAATGCTGGAGGACCATAAAAGAGTCTAAGTGTCTTAACACAATAATTAAGTAAATGAGGTGAGGGATATAGTAACTCGAGCGATGTAAGCATTCCCAATTCTATATGAAATCAGCACATTGTACCCCATAAATGCATTAATGTATGCATATTTATGTGTTTATGATTTAATTTTTTTAAAAAAGGGTAGTTCCAGCTGAAAATGGGAGAGAAAGAGAGAGAATTTCATCCTTCCTCCACCTTGATGGTCTGTTGGGGCCCTGGAAGGATTGGCTGATGCCAGCGCTCATTGGATTGAATTCTCTTTCCTCAGGCTACAAATTCAATGCTCACCTCTTCCAGAGGCACCCTCACACCAGCACCATGAACATCTTCTAGGCCGTTAACAAAAATTTACCACTTCATTCCACATTCGTATCTCACTTATCCAAGAAAATAAGAGTTCTCAGTCTCAAAGGTGTTTTTTTTTTCAAATAAAACGAAACAAAAATAACTTCACAATTATCTGCTGACAACTGAAAGTAGACGGCCTCTGCCTCTCCTCCCTTCATCTTTCAGCATTTTCTACACATATTCAACTAAGTAGAGGTCATGTTTTCCAAGAAAACATGAAAAATATAGAGAAGGCATGTAAAGAAATATGATATTACTTTATAATCCCATGTAATACCATAAGGCATATATGTAATATATAATGGCCTAAATATTGATATCAGCATGGGGAACACACACAGTCATCCCCCCCACATTCACATTTCAGGGAAGGGCAAACAGTTTATACAACTGTGGGTCTCTAAGATTATATTACTATACTTTTAGTATATGTTTTTAGCATTTACAAATGTTTAGATAACCAAATATTTACCATTTTGCTACAATTACCTGCAGTGCTCAGTAAAGTTGCATGCTTTTCTGGTTTGTAGCCTAGAAGCAATATAGCTTGGGCATGAGGTCGGGTAAACAACCGAGGCTTGCTTAAATGCATGCTATCCTGTACTCAGGACAGTGACATCACTTCAGAATGCATTTCTCAGAATATATTTCCCTCATTAAGCAATATGTGACTATATATTTTTACATATATATTATGTATATACTAAACTACAGAGAGAGACATATATATATCTCAAGAATATGGAGAGAAGTTTCATTTCACTACTTGTATCCAAAGAGGTGTGTCCACATCTCTGTTACATGTCAATACATAGTAGCCAATATGACAAAGTTACAAAAGTCTGGGAAATTATTATTTTTCAGATCTCTGGCTTGCTGCTACACAAGTGGAAAATACTGTTCAATTATTGAAAAAAAATGCACACGTTTTATCTGCACAGGATACAAACTTTTCTAAAGCAATAGGCATGCCATCAGAAATGGATTTATGGACAGTGCATTATACTGTGACGTAGTTTTTGACAGAAATAAATCAACCCAAGAAAGCCCAAATAATGTGTATCCAAAAAAGAATAGGGCTTTGGAGAAAGCATGGAGACCAGAGAAGTCCTAAAAATACCTAGGTTAACTGAATAAACATTATGAAAACAAAATTTTGCCAAGGGAATAGAAGGGAAGTGGCAAAAATACTTCAAAGCAAGTCTTATTTTCACTGAAAAAAACAAAAAACAAAACAAAACAATGCTATGATTAGCATCAGTTTTCTACTCCTAAGCTACTTTTGTTCTTTTGCAGAATTTTATTGTACATTATTCATATTCTTTACAAAAAGAGTTAAGCTGGCTTCCAAGTGATTCGTAGTTGTCAGGAAACCATATTATATCAACTCAGCTTTTATGTTCATTTCAATAAAATTGCAAAAAGGAACAGGAACAGCCAATGCACAAAAGAAACCAAATAAAAAATACAGACATGAACAACCTTCAACCCTACTCCTAATCAGAAAGGTAAGAATTAGAACAATAATGGTATACAACATTTAATTGACCATTAAAAAATAAAAAAGCTAAAAATTACTGAGTGTATGTTATTGACAACCAGTTTAATAAGTTATTGGTAGAAAATAAATAGTTACACGCTTCCTGGGAAGCAATTTGGCATGTATAATATATATAAATCTTAAAAATGTTTGTACTCTTCCATCCAGAATGAGCATTTCAATCTTAAGAAATCACCTAAAAGAACCAGGAGAAATATTCAAAATGTATGTGCACAGTTGGCCACTGCCATTATTCATTATGAGAAATAATAATAGAAAACAACCTGAGCAACATAAGTTTCAAATTTTGTTAAAAAATAACTTTTGTAAAAAAAAAAAAATATATATATATATAAAATAACTTTTGTTATATAGATGTTATATAGATGTTATATATGTTATATATATATATATTCATCTATATATATGTTATATAGATGAATATAATAGAATATTATTTCATTTTTCAAATAATATCTATAGGCTAGGGGACATGCATAAAAAAATAATGTTAAGTTCACAAACAGAGTAGAATCTATAGTTTTACAGTCCAAGTTACTCCAGTTTGACACATATGGGTGTACGTGTGACGTGTACATATTTGTGTTTATGTAGCTCTGCATCTGTGTCTCACACACACTGTTAACACATCATGAAAATACTAGAAAAGAATATATTAAATATGAATAATGTTATCTTTGGTTTGTAACAATATGTGTATTTCAATAACATTTTGTCTTCCATATCCATCAAATTTTCTACATTGAACATGTATCAATTTATGAGAATATATGTTTAAATAGATCTGATTGACAGATTGATATTTTAACTTCTGTAACAGAGGGCAATATTACCTATCAAATTAAATCAAAGCCTGATATATGTAAACAGAGAATCATCATCAAGCATCTGGAAAAGTTCTAATTAAATAAGTGAATGGGGTCTCCTTCCTTCCTTTACCCTATCTCCTACTGTGAAAACAGCTGTCAAAATTTTTCTCAGAATTTTATAAGGATTTTGGTTTTCTATTAATTTTACTAATTTGTAATATTAATGCCTTTACCTAAAGGTATATAATTCATCTATTATAAAGTTATTATATAGCTATTATAAAGTGTCCATAAAGTTCATGGTCAATTTACTGTGTTACTATGGTTTAAATTGCCCATGAACTTTATGTTTACCCTGAGTATTCTCACTTTTTAAAAATCACACTTTTTCATGGTTAAGGGTCGAAATATGCATTTTGTAAAGTTCAGATGTTATAGTTTATAATTATACCTCCTATACATTGAAAATATAGAAGTTGCATTTTTTTCTGTAAAATTACATAGAATTCAAACCAAGCAACTTGTATTTATATTTAAAAGAATAAACTGATTCTTTTTTCTTGTATTCCATCAATTACTGATTTTTAAGTAAAAGGAGAAATGAAATCTGTTTCATTTCTGAATCTGTGAGATATTAGAACTTAATTTACAGACCATCTAAAACAGTAATAAAGACAAACAATAAGACTAAGTTCAATTAAATTTTTTGATATAGCAAAATCAAAGGAGTCAAATGTTTTTTTCCTGGACATTGAATTCAAGATTTTTATTATATTAGCAAGTAAGTTGTTTCTATCTTCTGGTTAAGCCATCTTTAAGTCACATATAACTTTAGGTAGATACCATTATTATGTCTCAAAACTGTGCATTTTACAAGAATCAAGCAAGTAAAATCTGGATTTCAATATATATACATCAACATAGTTAAAATCTCTAGATTTAACTAGAGAATCTAGTCTAGACTCAGACTTATGTGGATTTGAAATCTGAAACTTAACTTTCTCCTTTAAAAATGGTATAGACATACTTTCAGAATTCTGTAAGCCTTCTAAAATTCCATAGCCTCATCTACAAAATAGGACCAAAAATATACCTACCTCATTAATACACAGGAAGATATAATGAGGTGATATGTGTAAAGTATTTACCTCTGTACTTGAAATGTCTCTAAAAATTAATTTTACCCTTTATTATATGTTGGAAAGACAGCACACCCATTTCTGGAATCCTTGGTACTAAAATACCAGGTATCACACTCAGAAAAACCTTCTTTCAAAACGAAAACACCGACCTGAACACTGGACATTTTATCCTGTGTATCAACCTTTCCTCCCTTTGCTGGGAATGGTTTGACAACTGAGACTCAGATCTGAGCATTCAGAAGGGAAGTGTTCAATAAATCCTGCCTATAAAACAAAAGGAAAGCATTTCGGTATCTGCTCTCCTGATGTTCATATCTTATCTCTGAAATGGTAAAGAAAATAATTCAAACCAATAAATAAATCAGAAAAAAAAAGAAGCCATTGTAGCAAAAAAGATGTCTGTGATGGTTCACTGGCTCCATAGCTTAACTCAAATTTAAATTTTCATAAATGCCGCCATCTAGTGTTCACCAATCTAACTGTTATTATTACCTTTATAATTCATTGTTAATGTGGAAGTAACGTTCCTTGGTGTCGTAGAGTCAAATAGCAGCAAGTCAATTTGTGTCATGCCTCCAAGTCTTTTCTGTATCTGAAATACCAAAGTAATGTTGATACATCCTGTAATAACAGTCACAGAAGTTCAACGCCAGGACAGCAGACGTGGTGTACAGTATACACTGTGAAATGCAAATACACTGTATTTATCGTCATCTCCTTCTCTTTCTCTCCCCTACATTTATCTCTCTTCCTGAAAACATTTTTTGAAAATGCTTTACTCCTAAATCTCCACCACAAAAATACCAAATAATTAAAATAAAAGAATTGTAGGTATTTCTTCAAAGAGGACATGCAAATAACAAAAGGTATATGAAAAGATACTCAACATTGCTAATCATTAGGAAATGCAAGTAAAACTACAAAACGTACCACTTCACACACACGTAGGAAGGCTTTTACAAAAAACAAACAAACAAAAAGACAAGTGTCAGTGAGTATATGGAGAACAGGAAGCCACGTACCTCAGAGAGGAAATGTCAAATGGTGCAGTCTCTACACAAAACAGCGCAGATGCTTCTCAAAAAATTAAAGTAGAACTACCATGTGATTGGTCCAGCAATCCTATGTCTGCGTATATGTACAAAAGAATTGAAGTCAGGATCTCAAGGATACACCTGCACTGCTACTTCCATTAGCATTGCAGAAAATAACCAAGATATGGAAAATCAAATGTGCATTAACAGATGAATGGATAAAGAAAATGTGGTATATTCAAGCAAGGTTACAGTATTCGGTCTTTCAAAAAATGGAAAATCTGACCATTTATCACAACGTGGATGGTCCTGGAAGATCTAAGTAAAATAAGTTAGGCATGGAGGAACAAGTTTTACAAATTCCTCTTATAAGAATAGAGTCAGGCTTATAGAAACCGACAACAGAATGGTGATTTGGACCACGCCAGTGGCTCAAAGGAGTAGGGCACTGGCCCTATATGCTGGAGGTGGTAGGTTCAAACCCAGCCCTGGCCAAAAACTGCAAAAAAAAAGAATGGTGATTCCCAAAGACTGGGGTAGGAGGGATATGGACAGTTTTTTAATGAGGACAAAGTTCCAATTACACAGGAAGAGTAAATTCCAGAGGTCTGCTGTATAACATAAAGCCTAGAGTTAACCATAAGGTATTGTGCACTCAAATAGTAGTATTTAAGAAGATACATCACATGGTAAGTGTTCTTACTAAAAAAGAAAAGGAAAAGAAAGAAAATAAATAAAAAGCAAAGAACACAAAGAAACTTTTGCATACGATAGACACATGTATCGCCTTGGTACATGATTATACAACTTGTGTCCAAACTTGCCAAAATGTATACATTGTTTCCCTGCAGAGTTTTGGATACCAATTATACCTCAGTAAGCCTAGAAAAAAGATATCAGGGATGGTTGGACAACTAAACACATTTAATTGTGCAATTTTAAAATGGTGAAAGTTATTGTTTGTGTATCATAGTAATAAAGTTGTTCAAATGAAAACAAAAGAAAAGTAGTTTGCTGTTGATTGGGTCTCTGACTTCTAGCATAATCCGTGGCTTACTCTTGATGCTCAATCAAGTGTCTCATGTTTAATAAAATACATAATGTTTATATGCCAGGGTGTTCTAAGTTCTTACGTATTATAGCATTTAATTCCTACAGACTGAGGAGGGTTCTGTTACTCTTTCTTTTTACACAAGTACAAACTGAAGCTTAGGGAAGTTAGGTAGGCATCCCTTGAACCCACGTCTGGGAAGTGGTCAGGCTGGCCTTCCAACTTAGTAGTACAAATTAACTCTTGCTGGAGTTGTCAATTATCAAAATTTCAAAAGTGAGCTATCAAACTTGCAAAACAGAATCTTAAGACTGCCTACCAACTGTGCACACATCAATACATGAGAATTCAGAGGTAAATGTATTGGGAATCATTTGTGCCCTTTACAATATAGTATCATAAAACTTTTAAAATATGTTATGAAACTGAACACATAGATGGTTATTGAAATGTGCTGGCACAAATCTGCTAGATGGAAATGCTAAGATATCCCCTTATGGCTCCAAAAAAAAAAATACTAATAGATTAGATGTTTGAGTTCAGTCTTTTTGTTTCTGATGAATTATCTCTCCATCAAAAACTGCCTGCAAAAATATGACCACTGCAAGTGGGCTTTGTTTACTTAATGATTCAGGGGGGTGATTTTAACTATCTATATATTTGTCCTATTAAGTCACTGTGCTGTGTTGTAAATATTTTAGGTATATAGAGTCTGCACCATTGTAAACATTTTTTAACATTTTTTTACTCTATATAAACTTCTCCTAAGCTTGGGGAAGTGCTTCAGTTTGGAAACTTCTTTTTAGATTACTGACGTTCATTCACAGGCTGCCCGCTCATCAGTTTCATACCATGAACAGCTCACTTAACGGAGAGAAATTTTTACGTAATTTGTCTTAGAAATCAAGCAAATAGACATTGTGGGTTTATCCAGCTCATTCCCAAAATAGAAGAAGCCCCCAAGAAGGACGTAATGATAAAAATCCCTTTTCACCGGAACATTGTGAATAAGAGTATTCAATTCCCTATGGGAACGGGAGTATCTGTAATATCATTAAAATGAATTTAAAGGATTAAAATGATTGATGATAGATCAACCTTAAGCCTATTTTTATATAAAAGGAAAACACTTCCTTTTAAATTATATTTGTAAAAATATTCATAAGAGCGGTAATAAAAATGAATATTAAATATCAGAGTTGAAATATTGAGAAACTTCAAAAGAAAAATAAGGGCAACATTGGATTTATTTTTGCTCAACTCTTAAAAAGCACTGAGTGCTAAAAAGTCATAAAGAATATCCACATAAATCTTCATTTGTTGATTAAAATAATAGAAAATGTATAGCTGGGTGTTGTGATCGGCGCCTGTTGTCCCAGCTACTTGGGAGGCTGAGGCAAGAGAATTGCTTGAACCCAAGAGTCTGAGGTTGCTGTGAGCTGTGATGCCACAGCGCTCTACAAAGGGCAACATAGTGAAACTACGTCTCAAAAAAAAAAAATAGAAACTATAAAATGTTAAGATCTTTGTTCAAATGCAAGTCCTTTTTATAGTATAAATCCAAGATGGCGCCTAGACATCCCTTTCTCAACACGAAGTGTTTTTCCCTGGATAGAAACCTTGTATCCCTTTTACATTTCCTCAGAAAAAAGTTTTGTTAAAAGTAATCATTGAAAAGACAGAAGTGATGGAGTGAAAGTAACAGACACAACAGCCACAATGCAACATGTACGTAAGCAGCCATAACTTATTTATCAATCATTTCTGAGATTACTTACCCTAAAAAGAAAATAGACTAAAATGTAAGTAGTGATCTCCCCTGGTACCTCTGTAGCTAAACCTTCCTACCGGATTTTAAACCAGCAGCACGTCTGTGACTTGAATGTCTCGACTGTCAAGACTCTTTCCTTCTAAGTTTTTCCTATTTACATTTTTTAGATCCATTAAAGTAATGTATTCTGTTACTATGTCCTTGTATATTTCTTTCAGTAAATGTAGCTCAATCTGGCAAAAGTGCTTGAAAAATGTTTATCAAAAAAAAAGGAGGGCTTAATTCTTTGGGAAAAAGTCTGTCTGTATTTTATTGCCATCTTCCCGTTCTATGCCAACAGAAACATACGTACTGTCTCCAGTGTTCCCTGTATCACTTTCAGAAGAGGAGATTAATATAAATAAAATTCCAGGGAAACAGATATATATGTATTTTTACAATAAAGGAACAATACATTTTGGCAATGTCATGGGCTTAATCTGGGTCTACTCAGTTGCTACTATCTTGACAAAGTACTTCAGAATAACCTATGTTTGCTTTATTCTCACATATTTCAGGGACTAAATTATCCAAATCTATCATCTCAGCCCTCTCAAATTGTCCAAACAATGGACATTCAGCATTTGTTGTTGTTGTTGTTATTGAACAAATCTAAAATATCAATATTGGACCCTGCCATTCTATACATAGTATGTTATATATGATTGGTAGTACAATACCTTACTTTGTAGTTTACCAAAGATATTAAGAATGTCAGAGGAAGTTCAAAATGAAACATTTTTCTAAGGTAAATTCCAGGACCAAAGCAAAGATTCCGTATATTATAGTTCTTAGGCAATTTGCTAATTGAATCCTGCTATAAAAACCAAAATACTTTTTGAATAAAAATTTTCCATGTAGAAATAATAAACAAGGATTTTCCATGATAAGAGCATAGCATGAGAAAAATGAAGAGAATTTAATAGTTAAATTTAATAGTTATTTTAAGATAGTACCTTATCATGTTACTACATATCATGTTTGTTTAAAAAAGTTCTTATGATGACAAAAATCCTGAATATGAAGCTGAAACAGAATCTTCAATGACTTGAAAGCAAAACCCTAAATGATCTGGGCCCTCCTCATACTCCCTAGCCATGACTTCGACATGCCCAGTCTGGACATCAACCATGGTATCATGTCTCCCAAGGATGCATTTTAATTCATTCTCA
The DNA here is from genome assembly GCA_963574575.1 of Galagoides demidoff. Lineage (NCBI taxonomy): Eukaryota > Metazoa > Chordata > Mammalia > Primates > Galagidae > Galagoides > Galagoides demidoff. The sequence continues at coordinate 12,601 of CAUYQV010109479.1, forward strand.
GTACCTCCTGCATGCTATGCTCTTCAGGAAACAGTCCCAGATATGCAGTCTTTATAGGAAAGTCTGTTGTTTCCTACTTTCTTGGTATCACAGGCATATCTGGTTCAAAGTATCTTGCCCCATGTTCATTTTTGAAGGATAATATCTTATGCATCTATCACAGTACCTGACATCACATAGATGATGCATAGTATTTGTTGAATGAATGAATGGTGAATTAAAATGAAATCTTGAGGATCCCTAAGCAGTCGAGTGACTGGACCTCCTCTTGGCTAAGGAATCCCTAAAACTGAGTTGCTGACTAGCCATGAGAAAGGAGCTCAGACCTGCCTCCTCAGGCCCCCTGCCCTAATTAGAGATGTCCTTTGTGACTCCCTAACAGGCCTAAGGCTACCCAAGACCTACCTGCAGGACCTCAATATACATAATAAACCACTTGAGTCTGTCCAGTACTTTGTCTCCAATTAACTGACCCTTTATCTTAAGCATTCCTTTAACTGACTCCTGGACCTTTTAGGCAGCCTAAATCTGTCAGCCAATTATCAGCTAAAGAGTCTTTAAACCCGCCTATCACCTGTAAGCCCCCCACTTCCAGATGTCCCACCCTCTGCAGCCAAACTAATTATGTCTTCCCTGTATTGATTTATGACTTTACCTGTAATTCCCACCCTTCTAAACTACATAAAACCAAACTGTAATCCCACCAACAAGAGTCCACTCACTTGCTCAAGGCTTTCTTGGGTGTGGGTCAGGGTCATGGTGCTCAAATTGGGCTCAGAATAAACCTCCTTAAAGTATTTTCTGGAGTACGGTTTCTTTCCCATGGACAGAATGAATAAGTAAATGAATACATAATAAATCTTACCATTCTTACTGTAGAATTCACTAGAAAATTCACCAGTCTTTATCACGACATTATCTCTAAAGAAAAATCAGGATAAAATATATACTAGGTTGTATCTATTTAGGAAATAAAAAAATATTGCAACAAAATAATTTGTTAAGCCTCCAAATAAACTAAATTACCCAAATTGAACCAAGCTTCTAAAACAAATCACATTTCTTTTATATATATACATACATATATATATAAAAGTTTTTGTTAAATCATAAACACATAGATCATGTGTACATTAATGTACATCTATGGGTTACAATATGTGGATTTCATATAGAATTAGGAATGTTTACATCACACTAGTTAATATATACCTTATTTCATTTACTTAATTATTGTGTTAAGATGTTTATACTCTATACTAATAGATCCGACATGTACCCTTGCATTATGCACCATAGATGTGATCCCACCATTCACCCTTCCTCCATCTGACCTCCCCCTCCCCTCCACTCTCCCCCTTCACTTGGGCTATAGTTTTGACACAATTTTTTTTATTTTCTCTTCTTCTATTTTTTTTTTTTTCATTTCAGGTTAATTGCAGGTACAAAGACTTAGGTTACAATGTTTGTACTTGTTATGTAAAGTCTCTCTTATAATTGTGTCCTGTCCCCAACAGGTGAGCTGTACACCCTAACATTGTGCCCATTAAGTAAAACAAAAAAACAAATTAAAGTTGAAATTGGAATCAGACATATTCATTTTGAATAAGATTTTACAACAGATATATAATAGCTTAATAGCCTTAAAAAATAGTTCATATCAATTAGAATGCTAGTAAAGAAGTCACTGCAGTGCTATCTGAGCAGTATGAAAGTCAGGGTTTTGATTGGTGCTCTCTCTGGCCTTAAAAATAAAAACAGAATCACTAGCCATCTTATCAAACACTGGGACCCATAGGCCGTGTGGGTGCCAACCAGGAATGAGGACAGCCTTCTTCTCCCAAAAGGTATTTGCTAGTGGGTGGTCCAAGAACTTTCCCTGCTCCTGAATTCCTATCTTATATATACAGACATCTTGTAACTTGATTCCTCAAACAAAAGGCATGTTAAGGGAAGAACTTGCTCTTGAGACATTCCTTACTTGCATGGGTGCAAAACGTCTTTGAAGGATGAGCACAAGAAGCCTACGGCCCACCCAGCGGAAGTTGAAGATTTTCTTTCTTCATCTTGTCTTGGTACATGAGAATCCCTATCCCACTCTGAGGGTCAAAAGGCTTGTCAGCAAATGAGTTATGTAGACTGCACAGGCGCTGCTGGGAGACTCTGGATAAAAGACAGAACCGCCTCTTTCATAGGCCCAGAAACTGCTTTACAAGCTCACTCCTTGACCTTGGGAGTGTGCGCTGTGCGTGTGTGTGTGTGTGTGTGTTTTCCCAAAGATGCTGACCACAGGGCTTTCAGTAGAGTAGTGAGTCAATAGGTATTGAATGAATAAGTAAATGTATAAATGGATAAATTATCTTTAATGAAACATAGTTTGATATAAGGTTGCCGGTAAGCTATTTCTAATCAGTAATCCTATGTGAAAACACATCGGCTAAAACTTGCTGTAAAGGGCAAGATGAGATACGAGTATGATCCTTGCCGCATAAATTTTGTATGGAAGTATATATGTGTGTGTGTTGTACCCAGATTTATATATACGGACATTCTGCTTGAATATATGAACCAAAAAATACCTACATACACAGACACATAAACACACACACTCAGGTAATGGGTATCTATAAACCACTAAGTACTTTAGAAATATATTTTTTCTGGTGAGGATGTGGGTATTTTTAATTGCTTAACTGTGCTTGCCTTTGATTTCTAACTATTCTAGAATAAATACACGTTACTTCTATAATCATAAAAATATTATAACAGAAGATATTCATGGAGTTATAAAGATAAGTGAGATTAGAGTTTTTCTCTCTCTACTATTATAAGGTAAAATATTATCCACTAGATTTAATGAAGGAAGACAGAAGCCAATCTCAGTAGCCGTCTGCTTTTTTGTCTTATTCTGTTTTGAGGACACACTCCGGTGAGACTGGGTGGATGCTGGGTCCGGCAGGACAGTTATGGACATGAATAAGAAATAGTCTCTGCCCCACGACTTTAAACAAAGGTTAAATCAGAAGGAATATAGGATTAACCTTTGGTTAACAGGAAAATCTAGTCCCTGAAAGCCTCTTTTGTGACAACATTCTGATTAACTGAGGCTCCACTGTATTTGTGTGTGATTTTATATGTGGGGTCTTGAGTTGGCCGCCTCACTTTTGCCCAGAACTGCTCTTGGGAACAGCCAGACAACTGGGAAAGGAGGTCGTGTCCCCCTTCAAGAAGAGAAAGGATTTGCAATGAACTTGGTGGAACCTTTGGCCGGAACATTAAGAAAGACCTTGGTCTCTCTGACTGCCAGATTAAACAAAGTAAAGGATGTCGTTTATTTTTCTTAACAGCTCCGCTGATTCATAATACTTGCGGTAAAAGCATCTTAGAGAGATGGGTCAGGGATCACTAATCCTTTCTTAGTGGCTTTCTTATCTTATTAGATTTAAGCTAAAGGAAAAACAAAACAATCCAATAAGCAGTCAAGATGCTTACAGAGCATTAAAATGCTGTCTGAGGTTATTTGGGGACTGAACACAGTTTCAATTTTAGCATAAAATAACAAACAATGTTCCTTCCTTTAAATTGAATACGAGAACACTATGTATTAAATGAAAACTACCTGGGATTTGTGCTCATCTTTGCATCTCCTGAAATCACTCCTGAGGTGGTCCCCCGTCTCTCAGACCTCGTTGCTATATCTGACCTGCTACTTTCCCCGTATCTGCTTCTCTTCAGCCTGTTTGGTTAATTGCCACTTAGGGATATGGGTCTCAGGGGGTGACACCTGGAAGGCCAGCTTCAAAACTCTCTGGGGTGCAAGAGAAATAACTCTGGGGATCAGTCACAAGCCTTCCTGATGTTTCCTTTACACAATAAATGTTTAGAACAACTGACCCAGACACTAGCATATAAATTTCTTAATATGATACTAACAGTCCTCTAAAATCCAGCCCCAAGCTGGCTTGGGATCATTTCCCACTATCTCCCTTCATCCGTATCAACAGATACCCACCTGCATTACCATCTCGTTATGGGCCCCCAGCTAACGTCTTTCTTCTCACTAGGCTTTCAGCATCTACTGTTCCGTCTCTTCCTACCCTTTGAACATGTTGGACGCATCTTCTAATGCTTTGACTCTAGACCACACCAAAGGTTGTTTGCTGAGCATCCGTCCATCTGGAAACAAGGAAAGAAGATTGTGAATCTCTGGGCCACACAGTTTAGGATTGCAGGGAGCACAAGGGTTAGTAGGTACACATATTAAGGTCATATGCTAAGGCTCATGCTGAACCAAGCCATTCATAATTTTTTTTTTTATTTCTTATAGCATAAATATTTCATTCTTTGACCTCTCCAATAATTTTTTGATTATTCCAGCCCCCTCCCACATGCCTGTAGATAAAATAGAAAAAGAAAAACCATCAAATTGATTATGGACATTGGTAGTCAATAGCTCTGGGCTCAATTAGCTGAACTGCCATCTAATAGCTATAATATTTTAAACAAGGAACTTAAACTCTTTGACCTCCATTTACTTTTCTCCCTAAAATGAGTGAAATTCTTAGACCAATCATGCAGATTAATGAAAAATTGCAGAATTCTGATTTCTATTTTAATTCTGTCTCTCCATTCTAATTTCCTCACAAGATAATGTAATTTCTTGTTCCAAGTTGACATTTAGTAAATGCCTGTTAAACTTTTGTGAAGTAAATAAGTGGGTAAGTTGTTTAGAAACACCCTATCAAATTTCCTGAGACTCATTTTCTTTGTTGTTATGTTACCATCTGTTTGGGTCTGAGTTTAATTCCCTCAAAATTCATATGTGGAAGTGATAAACCCTAATACCTAAGACTGTCACTGGATTTGGAGATCCGGTCTTTACAGAGGTAATCAAGTTAAAATGACTCTAGGACTTAATGCAATCTGACTGGCAGCATTATAAGAAAGAAATAAGACTCATCACAGAAAGACTATGTGAAGACTCCAGGAGAATTTAACCATCTACAGACTGAGGAAAAAAAAAATCCTCAGAAGAAACTTACTTTTCTAACACCTTGATCTGGATGTCTGGCCTCCAAGAACTTGAGAAAACAAATTTCTCTAGTTCAAATCATTAGGTCTCTGGCACTTTTAAATGGCATTCTTAGCAAAGAATCCTCTAACTGACTATTGTGTTACCATTGGTGCACTTGAAATGCAAGACCAATTTGTTTGCATTTATGGTGTCTGTTTTCATTTCTTCAGTATAAAAATTAGATAGCATTAGAAATTTAGAATCTTCACCTGGAAGCAGAATGGTAACAACATTTTTCTTGTTAAAATTAAGAAAACTTGAAATTTAGTATATACATAGATGACAACGGACATTTCCCAATCATGTAGCGCTGTGGCCTCCACCCCTGGGTCGCACACTGTCATACACTGGTGCCACAGCTCTGGGGCTTGGTCACAACCAGGTTGCACAGGAGGAGGTGAGCAGCCTCTGAGCCTGCAAACTTCTTCTGTATTTACAGCCACTCCCCATTGTTCATATCATCTGCTGAGCTCCGACTCCTGTCAGATCAAGGGCAGCATTAGATTTGCAAAGGAACATGCATGGCCCTGTGAACTGCACCTGTGAGGAATCTAGGTTGCAAGCTCCTCATCAGAATCCAATGTCTGATGATTTGAAGTGAAGTTGAGGCAGTGGAGCTAGCACTCAGACCATCTACTGTGTTTCCCCGAAAATAAGACCTACTCAAAAAATAAGCCCTAGCAGGATTTCTATGCATTTGTTAAATATAAGCTCTATCCCGATAATAAGACATAGTGATGGGCGTGGTTATACAGTGTATCTGCATAGCCATGCCATGCATTTCAGCTCAGAGTGGTAAGGAAGACTGGAATACCTTTTATTTGCTACAGCTCCTTTCTCGGAGTTGCACTTGTGTGAGTGCACGTGTGGTAACCGTGGTCGCAGGCTTTGTAGTGCACACGTGTGAACGGCTAGGGGAAAGGAGTTCACATATCACTAGCCCCAGCCCCACTAACAAGGTGGGCTCCCCCTGTCAGGTTCCAGAAGAAGATGACTTAACTGTATTTGAATAAATGTAGATTGTTGTATTATACTTAATAAAAATAAGACATCCCATGAAAATAAGCCCTAGTGTGTCTTCTTGAGAAAATATA
>CAUYQV010109480.1:0-17985 GCA_963574575.1 Galagoides demidoff
TTTGAGAAATTCTGTCATGCAGTTGTTAAACTATCGGCCATCTGAAACTGGCCATGGTCGGAGTATTTACACCACAGAAATCAGTAAAAACCATAAATTCATCCCTCCTCCTCCCAGAGAGCCTGTTGTTAAATATTTCCCAGCACACCACTGTATGAGCAGTAATTCAAGTAATTTCTGGGAATGGGACAGATTATTCAGGGGAGCAGGTGAAGTGAAAAGGTGGCCCCGCTCAGAAGTCTGAGGAACGCCAACAGCTACCACAAGCTCAAGAGAGAAATGGGGAACTGTTTGTTAGAGAGGTGGGAGAAATCGTCCAAAGAAGGTGACAAACACAAAGAGATGAAAGTGTTACAACTGTCACCCTGGCCTGGTGCTTCCAGGAGGCTGTATAAATTTCTTAGGGCTGCAGTAACAAAGAAGCACAAACTGATTGGCTTGAACAATGGGCCAATCTTTATTTTTGTAAAGACATGGGTCTTGTTAAGTTGCCTAGTCTGGTTTTGAATCCTGGCTTTAAGCAATCCTCCTGCCTTAGCCTCCCAAGTCCTAGGATTACATGTGTGAGCCACTGGGCCTGGTTCAAATTTCCCCTTTTTATAAGGACATCAGGCCCAGAGTGGTGGCTCATGCCTGTAACCCCAGCACTTGGGAGTCTGAGGCAGGTGGACTGCCTGAGCTCACAGGTTTGAGACCAGCCTGAGCCAGAGTGAGACCCCGACTCTAAAAAGTAGCTGGGCACTGTGGTGGGTGCCTGTAGTCCCAGCTACTTAGGAGTCTGAGGCAAGAGAATCAAGATGTTGAGGTTGCTGTGAGCTATGGCACCACGGCACTCAACTGAAGGTGACATAGTGAGACTCTGTCTCAAAAAAAAAAAAGATAAGGTATGCAATTTGTTGGTTTTTTCAAGAACAGAAGGTCATTGATGATGTCAGAGGGATTATTTTTAGTGACACAATGATGGTGATAGCATAAGGGTGAAATAGGAAGGAACAAGCTCTAAAGAAGCTGCAAAAGGAGGGGGGAAGGCACATGTGCAGAGAGGTGTCTGGGATGGGAAGGACTTGGAGATGTTTATACATGAGGAAGGAGGCAACAAAAAAGGAGAGGCTGAACAGAGGAGGGGGCTGGGTGTGGTGGCTCACACCTGTAAGCCTGGTGCTTTGGGAGGCCAACATGGGAGGACTGCTTGAGGCCAGGACGAACCTGAGCAAGAGCAAGATCCTATGTCCACAAAAAATAGAAAGATATCCATGCCTGCAGTACCAGCTCCTCTGGAGGCTGAGGCAGGAGGATCACTTGAATCCATGAGTTTGAGGTTGCTGTGAGCTATGGTGACACCACTGCATTCCAGTTTGGGTAACAGAGTGAGATCCTGTGTCAAAAAAAAAAAAAAGGTAGAAGAGAGAGAAGAGATGAGTGACACAGGAAAGTCCTTGGGAGGCAGGAGAGGATGAGATCCAGAGCAGAACTGGAAGAACTGCCCAGAGATGAGGGAAAGGAAGAAGGCTGGACATAGACAAGGAAGAGCTCATTTCCTCTGGGAGCAGAATTACAGTCATGTGCTAAGAGTGAGGAGGTGGAATCAGAGTTTCTTTTTTTTAAGTAGCGAATGAGAGAGGTAGGGAAGTGAAGAGTTAGGGGACACGGCAAATATGTCTGGAGATCAAAAATTTATGGTGAAACATCAATCTACATGGCTGGGAGGTTTTTCACTCCTTCCTTCCCCTAAAAGCTCAACAGCCTCGCTATACAGGGTGGCCCCTAAGAATGGAAACAGGAAAATGCATAAAAAATGGTTTACTCATATGCATTAATATTCATGATTAAGGGTGTTGCTCGTATCTTGGTAGGGCATGGGCCACATACACCAAGGCTGGTGGGTTCCAACCTGGCCTGGGCCAGCTAAACAACAATGACAACTGCAACAAAAACATAGCAGGGCATTGGGGCAGGAGCCTGTAGTCCCAGCTACTTGGGAGGTGGAGGCAAGAAAATTGCTTAAGTCCAAGAGTTGGAAGTTGCTGTGAGCTGTGACATCACAGCACTCTACTGAGGGTGACATAGTGAGACTCTGTCTAGGAAAAAAAAAGTAATACTTTTCAACTTCTAGATTTTGGGGCCACCCTGTAGATTCTAAAGAGAGAAAGTATAGTTGGACTAAGCCAGGTCTGGAGCATTAACAGGAATAACTACAGAACAGGGGCTTGGAGATGTTATTACAAGAGGGGTTCAAGACACTCAAAACAGATACACAGAGGCAGAGAGAGGACGCAGCTATTCAGTAGATGAAATTATAGAGTGAAAGGCCTCAGAGGGTAAGCAGTCGTGGTCCAAGAATGGAAGGGTTGAATCTCAGATTTTGGATGCTGAAAAGTTCTTAGCGTTGAAAGGGCACAGCCATGGCATTAGGTGGTGGAGATGGAGTGAAGCAGCGTGTGCTCTCAGAAAAAAAGTGCCCTGTTCGTTAGCGTTTGCCAATTTCCCGAGTGTAAATGCTCTTACTGCAGCTGGTTTCAAGATGCCCTTGGGACGTCAGTGAATGCAGAGTCGAGAAGGAATGCACAGTTGGTGCAAGCTGACTCCCTTACAACACTGAGTGAAGATTATCAAAAAATATCAGGGGCGAAGAAATTGAGAGTTTAAACTTTCAACACTTGCTCTAGTGTTTATCATATCTTCGTAATAATCCCACAAGGCAGGTTTTAGAAATTCCACTCTACAGGTGAAAAAATTGAGGCTTGGAGTGGTCAAGAAATATGTAAAAACTAAGTCATGGGGCTGTGCCTGGGCCAAGTGCTTAGTGTGAGCTGTTAGGGATGGCAGCCTAGTCTGTGCTCAGAAAGGGCAGCGTTTGACAATGGTGAGATAACCGTGTGATTTCCTCCTGTCTGGGCTGCCCCTTTGTGGCCATTTCTGGAGGCTCCTGTGGCCTAGATAAGTGGCTGAGATGACCTGGGATTGTCCCTTTCGCCCTCCGCTCCCCCTTGGGGTCTGCACGTCTGGGGCAGGAGCCCTGAACCTGTACCAGGGTCATTCTTCCTGGGATGAGAAAAAACCTACAGCTGACAAGGCAGCGCCACACTTTGCAGCCTCCTTTTGGATGGATACTGGGATTGTAAGTCAGGCAGTAGTCTTCTGGGTCGTGTTTAGTTCCTATTTAGACTTTTATTCTTCTCTCTTAAAGTCTTTTCCATCTATTTAAAAAACAAAACTAAAAATCCCCTTTCTAACAGAGTTCCAAAGACAGAAGCCTGGGGCTGCGAGGCCAGGTGGCTCCCGCCTGTGATCCCAGCACTCTGAGAGGCCAAGGTGGGTGAATTGCTTGAGCTCAGGAGTTCAGACCAGCTTGAGCAAGAGTGAGATCCTTGTCTCTAAAAACTTTCCCTGGCGTTGTGGCAGGCGCCTGTACTCACAGCTACTCAGGAGGCTGAGGCAGGAGGACCATTTGACCCCAAGAGTTTAAGGTGCTGTGAGCTATGACGCCAGAGCTTTCGACCCGGTGCGACAAAGTGAGACTCTCTCAAAAAATAAATAAAAGACAGAGGTCTGACCCACAACTGTACTTGTCCTTCTCTACACAAATTCAGAGCTCCCAGCCCTCCAGGTGCACTTGCCTGGGTCCCCTCCTGGGGAGGTGCTGGGGCAGGTGGCCGTCCCTCTCCCAAAATTCTCCTGGACACCTGTCCCCGGGCGCTTCTCGCCCAAGCTTGCTGAGCAAATGAATGAGGAACGGAAGCGCAGCTTGGGGCTGGACGCAGAGACGGGAGAGGAGGGGAGGACCGGGAGGTTCCGGGTGGAAGTTTTTCAAGTACCCGAGAGAGGAGACTGGCTGGCGGGGCAGGCGAGGGGTCCGCAGGACCGGAGAGGGGACAAGACCCGAATTTCGGCGCTTACCCCAGGAAAGTGAGGAACCGCGGGTCTGTGGCCAGGTTGGCGTCGATGGTGAAGGACAGGAACGCGGGACTCACCAGGCGCAGCGGCCGCTCGGTGAAGAAGTCCAGCTCCACCACGTCCTCCGCCTGCGCGGGTCGGGGCAGGGCGCCCGGGCAGAGGGGGCCGAGGGGGCCGAGGAGCAGCAGCAGCCGCGGCAGCGGCAGCCCCGGCCTCGAGCGCGGCAGCATCTTGGGCTCACCTGGCTGCTTCCCGCCGGGCGCCGCGGCGAGGGCTCGAGGGCAGCTGGCGCACTTCCTCCCGCCCGCCCACCGCGCCCTCTGCTGCTCCGCGATCCTCTCTCCTCCTCCCCTCTCTCCTCCCCTCCCCCGCGCACCCCTCCCCCGCACCCCTCCCCCGCACCCTTTGCATCCCCGCCCCGCTTCCCCAGCTCGCTCCCACTTCCTCGATCGCTGTGCTCTCCGTGGCAGTTCCGTCCACTTACGAAATCACCCGCACCCATTTGGAGGGCGTGGAGATGGCCGGGATCCCGGGGCCCGGGAGGCTTGGCCGGCCATCTCGGACTCGGCTGCCCGATGCCCCGTGTCCTGCGCGCCGTTTCCCGCTCCCAGCTCCCACCCGGGGGCACCGGGTCTCCTCCTGCCGACCGTCCACTCAAGCCTCCAGCTGGCCATCATCGCTCCCCTCCCATCTCGCTCAGCTGCTCTTGCTTATCACCTGAGCCAGCCCGAGCCAGCCCAAACCTGACCGACCCGTGTCCCCGGGCCAGGCAGCTGGTTCTCAGGTACCTTACTTATTGAAAAATCTGACCCGGGCATGGGCTAGACTGCAGCTAGAAGGAGACAATGGCCGAAGTGCCTTATCAGCCTCTGGTGAGGACAGTATTCAGCAGATGCACCTGAAGTGTCTGGTGCGGCGGCGTCTGGAAGCCGGGACGCGCGGCTTCCGTACGACGCGTGGAGCGCTGACTTCCCTTTGAATTCGGAGCTTTTGCCAGATTTCTGTGCTTTGTGTTCAAGTGTTGGCAGGACATCAGCTTTTCTTTGATACTTTTATTGCTTTATAATCACAGCCAACACCAGGCACTTCGAGCCTCCTGTGGGCCTAGAACTGTGAGGTGCTTACCTGTGGCACCTCCCATCCCCGCGCCCTGCCACGGGCGCATTTTCCATCTTTCACACCCGAGGACTCAGGCTCTGAGATGGTCACTTACTTGTCCAGCTGTCAGATTTGAGATGTGATGCGGTTACACCGCCTCAGGTGGCAGGCTGTCTGAGCCGTAATGTGACTTCCTCAAAGAAGCTTTCTCTGCCTCTCCAGGCAGCAGAAGTCTCCCCACCACCATGCACGTTCTCTCAGTGTCCTGGATTGGTTAGACCTGAGCCTGTCTGTTCCTATTGCGATGTCGCTCCACATTGGCAGACCTACTAGATTATACACCCACAAAAGCACAGTGGGGTCTGTCTCACACACCGCTAGCTGGCGCAGCCCATGCACCGCACCCTGCTTGGCTTTTAGCAGGCACTCCATAGGTATTTGTTGAGTAAACAAAAATGCCAAAACTCTTAGGTTTTTCTGCTTAATTGTACCACCAAAAAACAATACATAAAAGCTGACTGTTCTGAGATGCGTATCTGATTTGCATAGATCTGTCTAGTCTTTTTTCGTTTTTTCTCTTTTGCAGTTTTTGGCCGGGGCTGTGTTTGAACCTACCACCTTCAGCATATGGGGCCGGCGCCCTACTCCTTTGACCCACAGGGACCTCCCGATTTGTCTATTCTTAAGCAACTTAAAAGTTAAGTGTATAATTTTTCAACCTGAATCAGGTTCTTATTGTACAATTACTATAATACATACATAAACACCACGTATATACACACTGTGCTACCAGGAGAGTATAATCATGGGCAGACCTGGAGGTGGGAAAGCAGAAGATGAGGCTCTTTTTCTATCTTTTTTTTTGGAGGGAAGGACAGAGTCTCACTCTGTCACACTGGCTAGAGTGCTGTGGCATTATAGCTCACAGCAACCTCAAACTCCTGGGCCCAAGCAACCTTCCTGCTTCAGCCTCTTGAGTAGCTGGGATACAGGTCCCACAATGTCCAGCAAGTTTTTCTATTTTTAGTAGAGGTGGGGCCTCACTCTTGTTTGAGCTGGTCCTGAGCCTAAGCGATCCACCCACCATATTCTCCCAGAGTGCTAGAATTACAGGCATGAGCCACTGCACCTGAATCTTTTTCTATCTTTGTCATGACTTTGATCCCACATCTCACCCCATGCCTCTGCCTCCTGTTGTCATGGGGCAACAGTCACACCAATTTCTTTGAAATATTTGGATGATTTGAAAAGTGGATCACTGCAAGTTTTCTAAGTGAATCCTCATGATATTCTGAAATGTGGGTCAGTGCAGTCTGCATGAATCACGGCATCCTGAAATGTGGGCCAGCACAGTTTACACGAGCATTACCACAACGTGGGGGCTGGGAAGACAGAAATGAGGAACCAGAGAAGCAACTTGCACACACGATCAGCTGTTGGATAAGACTGGATGACTTTCTGGCTCCTGAATCTAAGTTGGTTTGATCCATTTGTTGGAGAACTCGAGAATCAAGAGAACTCGAGAATCAAGAGAACTCGACAGGAGCAAAGGCAGGAGCAAAGGCAGGAGGAATATAGGGGGATATTAATAGAAACTGTCATTTCAGACATAGTTTATAATAAGACTCCTTACATTTTTCATGGCAAGTTACAGCTACATATATCCTAGCCCTGCAGCTTGGTAGGGTGTAGTTATCTTGGGCCAATTTGTCAACCTTTAAGAGTATCAGTTTCTTCATCTATAAAATGGAGATAATTATTTTGTAGTCTTTTTTGGGGGAGGGGGAGATAGAGTTTTACTTTGTCCCCCTCGGTAGAGTGCTGTGGCATCACAGCTAAAAGCAACCTCAAATTCTTGGGCTCAAGCAATTCTCTTGCCTCACCTTCCAAGTAGCTGGGACTACAGGCCTCTGCCACAATGCCCGGCAACTTTTTTTTTTTTTTTTGAGACAGAGTCTCACTATATTGCCCTGGGTAGAGTGCTGTAGCATCACAGCTCACAGCAACCTCCAACTCTTGGGCTCAAGTGCTTCTCTTGCCTCAGCCTCCCAAGTAGCTGGGACTCTAGGCACCCACCACAACACCCAGCTATTTTTTGTTGTGGCTGTTGCATTTGTCATTGTTGTTTAGCTGGTCCAGGCTGCCAAACCCACCAGCCTTGGTGCATGTAACCAGAGCTGTAACCAGAGCTGTAACCATTGTGCTATGGGCGCTGAGCCCAGTTTCATATTTTTAAAAGACAAATTAGGCCAGGTGCAGTGGCTCAAGCCTGTAATTCTAGCAGTATGGGAGTTTGAATCAGGTGATATGCTTGAGCTGAGGAGTTTGAGACCAACTTGAGCAAGAGCAAAACCTAGTCTCTACTAAAAAAATAGAAAAAAAATCAGCCAAGTGGCAATGCCTGTAGTCCCAGCTACTCCAGAGGCAGAGGCAGAGGCAGGAGGATTACTTGAGCCCAAGAGTTTGAGGTTGCTGTGGGCTATGATGTCATGGCACTTTACCCTGTCTGGGGGAAAAAAAAGAAAAAAGGCCAGCCACAGTGGCTCATGCCTATAATCCTAGCATAGGATTGACAGTCTAAGGTGGGTGGATTGCCTTAGCTCACAGGTTTGACACCAGCCTGAGCCAGAGCAAAACCTCTTCTCTAAAATACCCAGATGTTGTGGTGAGGCACCTATAGTCCCAGCTACTTGAGAGGCTGAGGCAAGAGAATTGCTTGAGCCCAAGAGTTCGAGGTTGCTATGAGCCATGATGTGGTGGCACTCTACTGAGGGTGACAGTGGGAGACTCTGTCTCAAAGAAAAGAAATAAAAGCCCAACTATAAATGTTGTGTTTCCTCTGTCATGTAGATATCTATTTGTAGAACATGGACATGCATTTCTCTATAGATACAGTTTCTAATTTTCTTTTATTAAGTTTAAATATATGTGTCTATATCTATCTCTATATACATACATGTACTACAAATATGTATTTCTCTGTGTCTGTTGGATAGTGGGACCTGGGAACCAGTAAGTAAACTAGAGGGTGTCAGAGAAAACAAGATGTGTCCCTAGAATAAGAACTTGTAAGCGCCAGTGACCGCACAGTATAACGAGGTAGATTATTACAATATAGGCTGAGGGATTATTCAGAAGTTCCCAAAGAGCTGACTGGCCAATTTTGGTTGCTTGTCTTTGGGATAAAGAAGGCCCTGGAAGACCCTACTAATTACACCGATTCCCCCAAAGCATAATAAAGTAAATTAAATGGGACATTATTTATTGTCCCCCCAGGTTCTATAAGCAGTGTGAACAAGGTAAACACAGGGCTGAGAAGGAAGACTTTGACCAAATGCATTGGAAATAAGGAAGTGGCTGGGGTGGGGAGACTGGGTGAAGAAACCCTATCCTAATATTATTTGTAGGCTGGACTCTCTATTATGTTCTTGACTTTTGGGGCCAGATATCAGTTTTGGACTTTTTCAAAACATATGTGCTTGGAAGTTGGGCAAAAGTATTTCCTCCTTTGTGGAGCGGAGATAAGTGTTAGTAAGGATGAGGCCTGTGTGGGAAATAGTCCTTGTGGTAGGACTCATTTATCACTGGAGCCTGAAGCCTTGTAATAACTACTGTTTGCTCCTAGACATTGGCAAAGTGGGTTTGTGGTGGTCACAGGGTGGGGTAGGCAATTGCTTCTACAGCATTTATTGAATTGTTGGCCCAGGCATTGCTGCAGTTTGACTGTGTCCCCTACAAAGCTTATGTTGAAATTTAATTGCCACTGTAATAGTATTAAAAAGTGGGACCTCAGTCCGGGAATGGTAGCTCTTCTCTGTAATCTTAGCACTCTGGGAGGCCAAGGTGGGTAGATTCCCTGAGCTCAGGAATTTGAGACCACACTGAGCAAGAGGGAGACCTCATCTCTACCAAAAATAGAAAAACTAACCAGGCTTATGGCACATGCCCGTGGTCCCAGCTAGTCAGGAGGCTGAGGCAAGGCTTGAGCCCAGGAGTTTGAGGTTGCTGCAAGCTATGATGTTGCAGCATTCTGTTCAGGGCAGCAGAGGGAGACTCAGAAAAAAAAAATCTTTACGAGATGATTAGGCAAGGTGGGCTGTGCCCTCGTTAATAGAGTACTGCTGTTACTGTGAGAGCCGGTTAGTTTGGACAACTTTGGTCTCTTGCTCACCTTCTTCTTCCACCTCCCACCACCGATGACGCAGGGAGAAAGGCCCTCGTCAGGTGCAGGTGAGAAGTCTTGTACGTTCAGTCTCCAGAACTGTGAGAAGTAAATTTCTGTTCATTATAAATTACTCAGACTCCAGTACTCGGTTATAGCAGCACAAAATGGACTAGACAGGCATGATTGGCCAATTATTTATTTTATTAGACTTTGTAATTATTTCATGAAATGAACAGAAAAGGCAAATGTCATTTATAAGAAGCATGGGTCTCATTTCCTTACTTCATGTGCAATCAGGTAGGACATCTTTAGGGGTGCCGATAGAGACAAATCTTTATCCCCAGTCTGATGCTCTTCAGATTTAAGAAGGTGGAATGTACATTCTCTACTGAAAAAAAAAATGAAGAGCCTATTGAAGAAATAGGTTATCTCAAGGCCAACTCAAACAAATACACCTTACTAAAAAATATTTATGAATGGCTCATGCCTGTAATCCTAACACTCTGGGAGGCCAAGGGTAGTGAATCACTTGAGCTCAGAAGCTTGAGATCAGCTTGAGCAAGATGGAGATCTGGTCTCTACTAAAAATAGAAAAACTAGCCTAGCATTGTGGCTGGTCGTTGTGGTCCCAGCTACTTGGGAGGCTGAGGCAGGAAGATCACTTTAACGCAGGAGTTGGAGGTTGTTGGGAGCGAGGTTGATGCTATGGCACTCTAGCCTGGGCAACAGAGTAAGACTCTGTCTTCAAAAAAAAAAAAAATTATGAGACAATCAGGGAAACACAAACTGGATATTGAATGTTATCAAACAAGTTCTTGTTATATTTTCGAGGTGGGATATTAGAACTGTAGCTATTTTTCCAGGATCCTTATCTTGTAGAGGTATCTGCTGCAGTGTTTGTGGGTAAACTGATATGACATTTAAGATTTGCTTCAAAATAATGCCAGAGTGGGCAGGGAAGTAGTTAGAGGCATGTATGCAACAAGATTGACTGTGAGTGAGCAGTTATTGAAGCCGGGTGATGGGTGCGTGACGGTATTGGCAGATTTTATTATTTGAATGTGGCAACAATGTTTTCCACCTGCATGCTCTTCTGTAATTTGACCTTCCCTTACGAAGTGAGGATCTACGCCCCCCACCTTTAAATATGAGGCAAGTGTACACTGCTTTAGTCAATAGAATATAACAGAAATAACATGACGTGACGCTGGGGCCAACTCATAAAAGGCCATGCAGCTCCCACCTGATGCTCTGGGTATACTTGTTTTTTAGACACTTCTGCTTTGGGTGCTCTCTCTGGGAACCCAGCTGACATGGCATGAGAAGCTCCAGTCAGCTGGGGAGGTCCTGTGTGAATGCTCTGTCCCTGGTCCCTGCTAAGCCCAGCCTTCAAGTTGTCCCAGCCAGGAACCATACACACCAGTGAAGAAACCTCTTGATGAGTGGTTCTCAACCTGTGGGTCACCACCCACAGGAACTGTACTAAAGGCATTAGGAAGGTTGAGAACCACTGCTCTAGATGATGCTAACCCCAGTGATTCAAGTCACACCAGCCAGTCTAATCTTTCTTGTTGAAGTCCTAAATGCTGTGGAACAGAGACACGCCATCTCTACCATGCCCTGTCCAAATTCCTGACCTTCAGAATCCACAGGCACCATGGCTCTTGATTCATATCACAAATTTGTTGTGGCTTGTGAGGCAGCAGAATATAAGTGAGATAGAGGTGCATCACGCCATCCTGTCTACTTTTGTATGTATTGGAAATTGTAATTAAAAGTTTAAAAAATGTGTTTTAAAAATAATGCTAGAACTACAGTATCAGCTTGTCTAATAGGAATTCGACAATGGTTTTAGCGCTCTGGAATGACAGTGCCCCTCACAGCTTGGAAAACTTTCCCGGATCCCTTGCTCATGTGCACACAGTGTATGTGCAAGCTACAGAGTGAGCAGCCAAGTTGACTTGGGTTCAATTGAAGAAGCGAGAGTGTAGTGAGTAGTCAGCAGGGAGACCCCAATTTCAGAGTGAAAGGCTCAAGTTGGAATAAATTGCAGCTTCTAGGGAGATTTCTAGCAGCTCAAGCGCCTTCTTTCTTCTTCATGGATGTTGGGATTAGAGACAATCCCACCCCTGCCTCATCAAGGTTGATTAACTCCCCAGACATCCTGCAGGAGGGGCTGACCGGCTAAGTTAAAGACCTATCTACTTCCAGCTCCTTCTCTGTGTTACCTGTGCTTCGTGAGAGACTAGGATTTGTTTTTTTCCAAAATGTTAATATCTTTATTTTATTTCTGTTTATAAAGTGAATACATGTTCTTTTTAAAAAGTTAGTATATATAGAAACAACTCAACTGTCCATAGCAGGATAAAAGAACAAATAAAAAGTGGTACATACATACAATAGAATATTATTCAGCCTTAAAAAAGAAAGAAGTTCTGACACATGCTACACTATGGGTGAACCTTGAGGACATTGTGCTAAATAAAATAAACTGGTCACGGCTCAGCGCCCGTAGCACAGTGGTTACGGTGCCACATACACGGAGGCTGGCAGGTTCGAACCCGGGCTGGGCCAGCTAAACAACAATGACAACTGCAAGACAAAATAGCCAGGCATTGTGGCAGGCACCTGTAGTCTCAGCTACTTGGGAGACTAAGGCAAGAGAATTGCTTAAGCTTAAGAGCTTGAGGTTGCTGTGAGCTATGATGCTACGACACTCTACCCAGGGTGACATAGTACGACTCTGTCTCAAAAACAAAAACAAAAACAAAATGGGTTACAAACAGACAAATATTGTATGATTCCACTTACATAGGTATCTAAGGCAAATAAATAGAAACAGAAAATAGAATGGTGATTTTTCAGGTACAAGGGGCAAAGGAAAAGGAGAATTATTTGTTGTTCAATGGTTACAGCATTTCAGTTTTATAAGATGAAAAAATTCTGGAGTTCTGTTTCACAATAACATAGATATACTTAGCACGCCAAGAGATTATTCACTTAAAGATGGTTGAGGTGGTGAATTTTATGTTATATGTTTTTTATCACAATAAGAAAGTTTTAAAAATTAGTATGTGTAGAGAAGGAATAGGGAATAAAATAAATATGTGATAATCCTTTTTTTTTTTTTGAGACAGAATCTCACTTTGTCGCTCTCAGTAGAGTGCTGTAGCATCATAGCTCACAACAACCTCAAACTCTTGGGCTCAAGCAGTTCTCTTGCCTCAGCCTCCTGAGTAGCTGGGATTACAGGTGCCCGCCACAATGTCTGGCTATTTTGTTGTTGTTGTTTGTTGAGAGATGGGGTCACTTCTTGCTCAGGCTGATCTGGAACCTGTGAGCTCAGGCACTCCAACTACCTTGGCCTCCCAGAGTGCTAGGATTACAGGTGTGAGCCACCTTGGGCAGCTGGTCTTCTAAATTAAAAAAAAAATTGTGATTTTGGGGTTCATGTGCCGTTTTGTTCCATGAATATGTTGTGTAGCAGTATATCCTTTTAGTATGGCCTTTTAGTGTAGCCATCACCCAAATACTATACATTGTACCTGTTAAGTAATTTTTCATCCTTCACCCCCTCAACCTTACCCTCCCTCCCTCTGAGTGTCTGTCATTCCATACTCTATGTCCATGTGAACACATATAAGTGAGGACGTGGTACCTGACATTCTCTTTTTGAGTTATTTTACTTGAGATAATGACTTCCAGTTCCATCCATGTTGCTGCAAAGGACATGATTTCATTCTTTTTTATGGCTGAGTAGTATTCCATGGTGTGTGTGCATGTGCGTGTGCCTCTGTGTGTGTGTGGGGGGGGTGTGGGTGTGTATACCATGCACATTTTCTAGAGGAACACTTAGGTTGATTCCATTTCTTTGCTATTGTGAATAATGCGGCAATAAACATATAAGTACAAGTATCTTTGATATATATGTTTGCCATTGGGTAGATGCCCAATAGTGAGATTGCTGAATTGAACGGTAGTTCTATTTTTAGTTTTTTGAGAAATCTCCATACAGTTTTCCACTAGAGGTTGTACTTAGTAATTTACATTTCACCAACAGCGTATAAGCATTCCCTTTTCTCTGAATCCTGTTCAGTATCTGTTATGTCTTGACTTTTAAAAAATAACCATTCTGGCTGGTGTAAGATGCTATCCCATGGTGGTTTTAATTTGTATTTCTCTGATGATTAGTGATGTTGAGCATTTGTTGTTATGTGTGTGGGCCACATGCATGTCTTCTTTTGAAAAATGTCTGTTGGCTCGGCACCTGTGGCTCAATCGGCTAAGGCGCCAGCCACATACACCTAAGGTGGCGGGTTCGAATCCCCAGCCCAGGCCCGCCAAGCAACAATGATGGCTACAACCAAAAAATGGCCAGGCATTGTGGCAGGCGCCTGTGGTCCCAGCTACTTGGGAGGCAGAGGCAGGAGACTCGCTTGAGCCCAGGAGTTGGAGATTGCTATGAGCTGTGATGCCATGGCACTCTACCCAGGGGGATAGCTTGAGGCTCCGTCTCAAAAAAAAAAAAAATGCTGGTGTGGATGTAGAGAGAAGGGAACACTTTTACACTGCTGGTGGGAAAGTGTTTTTCCTGCAAACTAATACAATCTTTTTGGAATGAAGTATGGAGAATCCTCAGATTCAGGACTTTGTGATGTGGGCTAATCTCACTGGAGTCAGGTATTGTCTCAGAGTGGTTTTGATTTGCATTTATCTAATGATTAGGGGATGTCACCTTTTGATGGGAAAAGTGCCAACATCATACTGTAAGAAGACTGTGGAGCAGGACGTATTATTGTATGTCATCCGTAAAAAATACAGCCACATGACCTCACTCCGCCCTTTCCAACCCTGGAGCGGCACCTCCATTTGTGTTACACACAAGGACCCTAACACTTTAACGTTTCCCAACATTTATGCATAAGAAATACAGGATGCATAGAGACTAAGTAATACTCATGAATTTCATAGAATCTTTAAGCATATCCAGTGATCATTATAGAACACCAGAAAATTGAGAAAGCTAGTATTTTCTTTACTCCTTTTCTTTGGCCAAGCTGGGAGATCCTGGCAGAATTAATATTGTGAAACAACTGTGAGAAAGCTATCAATTCATTCTTTCAAATTGCATCTTTAAAACCATCATCTTCTTGACAGCGTTTCAACTTTCACAATTGTTAACTATCATATGCTTCTTCCCTTGTAAGCTAAAGTTTCCTAAATTGCTCATAGTCACGTATGCACACACGTCTTGTCTGTGACCTAACACAGATTAACAGGAGGAAGTGTCTCATCAGTCTCTGTGGTGAAAGGTGGAGGGACCTGGGGTGGGGCCGAGCCCTTTGGCTTCCGTTCTTGGCACGGTGTCCCCGCTTCCTGCGCCTCCCCAACCTGACTGTCGTGAAGGCTTCAAACCCTGATGGAGACTCCGGGATGGGCAGCACACACAGGTCTAGGTCTTTCTGCTCTTTGCTTTGCAGCAGCCTCTTCTAACTCAGGAGGAACATTTGGGGGTTGGAAAAGTTTTCTAGGAAACAATTACTCATGAGCAAAGGGACCACAAAAGTCCCAGAGATGTTCTCCAGCAGACTATTTAAACTAATGACTTGCAGCTGGGCAGCCTGCCCTGTGACGGGCTGATGTAAACTGTGTCTGTGTGGTGCTAGATTAAGATCTGCGTCCTCCCTCCAGCCTCCAAAATCGTCAAGCCAGATCACTGAGGGCTTCCCTCACCCATGTTACTCTTAACAAAATCCACCAATGTATTTGGCTCGTTTGGAAAGAATAATTATTTAATAGTTATGATCAACCATGATAAAGTTGTACTGCAGCTGTCAGGTAGAGTCTGAATGTCCCATAAGATTTAGATGAAATTGGCTTCACCTCCAGCCCATGCCGTTTGGAAGTCCACCGCCCTCCCTTGCGTGCCATGAGTTTCTGATGGGATTATGTTTTCAGGCCACCCACTCTGAGCCCCTGTGTCTAGGGAATGCCTTCCATTCCTCAGCTCCCCACTGTTTGGGCTCTTTCCCTAAATTAGGGTTTGACCCTCACGCCATTCCTCCACCAGTCTGCCCTGTTCTTGATTTCCTCCCTACATTCACACCAGCCTTGTGTGCATTTTAACCGCTTGAACAAAGATTTGGAGAGACAGCACAGCATTCAGGAGAAGAAAGCAAGCCACTCTCCAGCCCTGTGGTTGTGAAAGCCCTTCAGACACCCCTGTGCTCTCTCCCCCCAGCCCTCTCGTCCTTTCCTCTGCTCGCAGACCCACTCTCACAATCCTCACTTCTGGCACATGGCACTTTCACTGCCACTTGTTTCCTGGTCTCCCACTCTCCACCTCCTCCCTCTGACCCTTGGCTGTTAGCAGCCTATCCATGTTTTTCTCAACACACCTCTATCCCCCATGAGGTTTCTGGCAGCCACCGTTCAGTGGTTTGATCAGCCTGTTAGAGGTCAATGCTCTGACCTGCACCTCTTTCTCTCTCCCTCCTGTCTTTTCACAATCCCCCACCTCTCCTGCCCTCTGAAGACACCACATTCCCAAGCTTATCCCTCAGCCTTTTGTCCTCCATTGCCCTAACCTGCAGTCCCTCCATGGCAACTCCCAGCTTCTTATCTCTAGTGTTTGAACCTCCCATCTCCATTGTTTTCTGGATGTTTCCTCTTATCCTGTCATCGCAAACTTCTATGCACAGTTTCTCTAATTGCAACAGCCTCTGAAATGGTCTCCCATGAGCCACCGACCCTTCCACACTACCCTCTCCTCCACCACTAGACCTGTATTCCCAAGTGTAACACTGATCTTGTTGTTCTTCTGCTCATAAACCTTCCCACTGTCTTCTTAATACAGACTGTGGATCTCACCCTGACTTTCAATGTCCATCACAAACTAGGCCTGACCTGTGTAAGGCCTTGGAATCCAAAAGGAATTCAAATTCTTATGATCCATTTCCCTCATATACAACCTTGGGCAAGTTAATTTAAACTCCTAAGCCTCTGTTTATATTAAGGACATTCACATTTTGGCTCTTCCCAGGAAATACTAAAATGTTATAAATCCTAATGCTGGTACCATCCCCAATTCTGTCCTTACTAAACTGTATGTTTTTTCTCATAGTTTATCACCAGTCCTGGTTCTCATCAACATAAAGGTCGTTTGTACTTTATGGCCTTCTACCACTTCCTTAGCCACACGTCATAGCTATTTTTAAGGTCTCTGTGTTGTAACATAAGATTTGATAGCAAGAAAGTAAAATGAAGTGACAATGTGATAATATAAGCAATCAGCCACGTGGGTGGCTAGCCACATCATGGAGCAGTTAGTGAGGAGGACTAAGTGAGATGGGAAAGAGAGCTTGTTCCCTGTTCTCTGATGTTCAGGTAACTGGGAATGTAGGGGGTAGGGACTAGAGCCAAAATGCGGGCTGCATCAGAGCATCTGAGTGGGAGGCCTCATGATGTGGTATGTGTCCATCACACATTCTGTCCAGAGTTTACACCCCATCTCTGCTGCCTTCTGCATGTGTGTCTTGGAGCAAATGCCTGAGTTCCCTGAGTCATAGTCTCCTCACATGTAAGGTGGAGACCCATTTTAGAGGCTCTAATGATGGTTACTGGTTAGTTCAAGAAGTGAGCTGGCATCATAATCACTATCGACTGAGCTCTGGATAACATAAAAATCATCTCCAATACTGCCTATCTTCCTGAAGTCAACACTTACTCAACACCTACAATGCGCTAGGCATTGTCTCAAGGACAGTAAGTTTGCATGTTTGCCATCAAGGGCTGGAGCATCACAGAGGAATCCCAGGTAATAGCTACTCTTTTTTTTTTTTTTTTTGAGACAGAACCTCAAGCTGTTGCCCTGGGTAGAGTGCTGTGGCATCACAGCTCACAGCAACCTCCAACTCCTGGGCTCAAGCAATTCTCTTGCCTCTACTTCCCAAATAGCTGGGACTACAGGCGACCGCCACAACGCCTGGCTATTTTTTGGCTGCAACCGCCATTGCTGTTTGGCAGGCCCAGGCTAGAGTCAAACCTATCAGCTCAGGTGTACGTGGCTGGTGCCTTAGCCGCTTGAGCCACAGGCGCCGAGCCACTCTAACAGTTTTGGTTTTTTTTAATGGTGTTAAGAGTTTTAATTCTATTCTCTTCTAAATTATATTGTAGAATTATGTTGCCCAGTCTAAGAGTTTGTTTTTTTTTTGGTAGAGACAGAGTGTCACTTTAGTGCCCTCGGTAGAGTGCTGTGGCATCACACTGCTCACAGCCACCTCCAACTCCTTGGGCCTAGATGATTCTCTTGCCTCAGCCTCCCAAGTAGCTGGGACCACAGGCGCACTGCCCAGCTATTTTTTTGTTGCAGTTCCGCAGGGGATGGGTTTGAACCCGCCACCCTCGGTACATGGGGCTAGCACCCTACCCACTGAGCAACAGGTGCTGCCCTAGTCTAAGTTTTAATAAGAGATAAGCCTACCTTCATCATGGACTTGGGTCCCAAACATGTTCGGATGATATCTGCAATAGTCTAATGGAAAGAAAAGGTAAAGTGCTGGAGAGTTAGGTGAAGAGGTTGCAGAGCCAGTGTTTTAACAATGACACCTCTAAAGTAGGGTTGAATATAGCAGACCAGGTGGCTAGCTCCCTTTTTTGTTCCCCTTCACCGCTTGCCCAGCTTGCAAAAGACTGCAGGATACCTACATGAAGAAATGACTTTTCTTTCTTTTTTTTTTTTGAAACGGAGCCTCAAGCTATCCCCCGGGGTAGAGTGCCATGGCATCACAGCTCATAGCAACCTCCAACTCCTGGGCTCAAGCGAGTCT
>CAUYQV010109483.1:0-23922 GCA_963574575.1 Galagoides demidoff
CACCCTGAAGCAGGGTCTTAAGATTAAGACCCCCACCAAAGAAAAAGGGAGGAATGAAGGAACTCCCTCACTCTGTGACTGACTGCCCCGTAGGGACTTTCCACCCTAAAGAGCTTTCCCGTAGCTGCTGCCGCCCTTCCGCCTTCCTCCTTCTTCCTTCCCTGTTTGCGCGCACGCCAAGAACCCAGTAGCTTTGTCTAAAATCACCCAATCAGAAGCAGCCTCATTCCCCGGACTTTCCCGCCCCTAGGGTTTCACACACACACACACACACATACACACACCCGCCTTCGGCATTCCCACCCGCACCAAACCTTAACGGCTCCCCACTCAAATCCTCCTATCAGAACTCCCCACATACCCGCTCCCCTATACCTTCTCTCCGCCCCCTAATGTTTCCCTATAAAAGTAGCCTGTAACAGCCGTTCGGGGTCCTTCTTTCCGAGCGGCTGAGGGACCCTGATGCGTCAGCAATAAACTCGCCTCTTGCTTTTGCATCGACCGGAGTCTGGTGACTGTTCCTTGGGGGCGGCTATCGTGGCTGGACCCCGTTTGGGGTCCAACATACTCATTCAATTCCTGCTTACTGTCAAAAATCCTCATAAGTAGTCCATTGCATTTCAGAATAAGTTTTAACAAAGTTCCTTATGTTACACTAAAGTCTAATTTCTTATAATTTTCAACCATTGATCCACTGTCCCAGTTCTGTCTTCTATAATTACAATCCTTATATCTACTCAGAACTTCCTGTGTTCTTCATATGGTTTCTACATCCTTCATTATTCTAATCAATCTTCTCTTAAAATAATCTAGTCTCTTAATATGCTTCTTAGAAGGAAATACCATGACTGAACACAAAATTCCAGATCTGACCAGTGCTATTACCTCCTTTGTCTGGGTTACCATAAGAATAACATAACAAGACCAGTTGCAGGCAGTACATGATTCATTGCCAAACTAGTGGCTCTGTTCATACCACAAGTGCTCCACCAGGTTAAAGTAGAAAGATCACTGGGGCGGAGGAAATTTTCAACAAAAAAAAGTAGGCACAGAATACATGAAAAGAGTATTTCAAGGAGTACGAGAGCAGAACAGAGTGGAGGCAAGAATAAACAAAGCTAGCTTTACAGCAAAGTAAGGACAGGGAAGAATATAGGCCTAAGGCCATGTATGGTGGCTGACATCTGTAATCCTAGCACTCAGGAGGTCAAGGTGGAAGAATTCCTTGAGATCAGGATTAAAGACCAACCTTAGCAAGAGCAAAATCTATCTCTACTAAAAATAGAAAAATCAGTCAAGCCAAGTGACACCTAGCTGTAGTCCCAACTACTTGGGAGACAGAGGCAGGAGGATTGCTTAAGCTTGGGAGTAAGTTGCGGAGAGCTATGATAATGTCACTGCACTCTAACCAGGGCAACAGAATGAGACTATCCAAAAAAAAAAAAAAAACCTATAGGGCCAAAAGGAAGCCTGCAGTCAGAATACTGAGAGCTGTTTTTTTTTTCTTTGTTTTTTTTTTTTTTTTTTGTGATACAGTCTCACTATGTTGCCGTCAAACACCTGGGCCTGGGCTCAGTCTCACTATGTTGCCCTCAAACACATGGGCTCAAATGACTCTCTGGTCTCAGCATCCGGAGAAGCTGGTACTACAGGCACCCACCCCGTCACACACAGCGCCTGGCTATTTTTAGAGATGGAGGTCTCGCTCTTGCTCAGGCTGGTCTCAAACTCATGAGCTCAAGCAATCCACCCATCTCGGCGTCCCAAAGTGCTGGGATTACAGGCATGAGCCACCCCACCCAGCCTATTATTAAGGGCTTTTAACCTATAGGCAGTAAATCATGATTAAACGGTTAGCTCACCAAACCGACTTCATGAATGAAATGCTATGAGATGATTAAATTAATACTAGTTTGCCAATTTCTACATCAAGTTAACTACTATTTGAACTCTGACTACATGGGAAGTTTCTAATTCATTCTGCTCCAAGATTGAATTGAAACCAAGTTGTTATACAATATCATTACACAGGCTGTTTTCAGAACCTGAATAACACTCCTATTACCAAAATATAATGCAACGAATGTCACATTAGACTTATTTTAGGCTCAGCTCCCATAGCACAGTGGTTACAGTGCCAGCCACATGCACCGAGGCTGGCGGGTTCAAACCCAGCCTGGGCCAGCTAAACAACAATGACAACTGCAACAAGAAAATAGCTAGGCATTGTGGTGGGTGCCTGTAGTCCCAGCTACTTGGGAGGCTGAGGCAAGAGAATCACTTAAGCCCAAGAATTGTAGGTTGCTGTGAGCTGTGATGCCACAGCACTCTACCAAGGGCAACATAGTGAGACTCTGCCTCAAAAAAAAAAAAAAATAGACTTAATTTAATTCATTTTGTGAGTTTTCCCATGATGAATACTTTCCCATTTAAGATGAATGATTAATTACAGCCAGGCATGGTGGCTCACACCTGTAATCCCAGCACTTTGGGAGTCTGAGGCAGGACTACTGCTTGAGGCCAGGAGTTCAGAGACCACATTGGGCAACATAGCAAAACTCTGTCTCTACAAAAAATTTAAAAATTAGCTAGCTGGATGTTGTGGCAGGTGCCTGTAGTCCCAGCTACCTGGGAGGCTGAGGCAAGAGAACTGCTGAAGCATAAGAGTTTGAGGTTGCTGTGAGCTTGACACCTCATCACTCTACTGAGGGGTAGAGTGAGACATAGTGAGATTCTGTCTCAAAAAAAAAAAAACTTTAAAAATTAGCTGGGCATTGTGTCAGCTACTCAAGAGGCTGAAGCAGGAGGCTCATTTAAGCCCAGGAAATTGAGGCTGCAATGAGCTATGATCAAGCCACTGCACTTTAGCTTGGGTGACAGAGCTAAATCTTGCCTCAAAAAAAAAAGAAAAAAGTAACTCCTTGTTTCAATAATTTAAAAATCTTCAGAACCTCTACTCAAAAGACCTGCTGGTCTCCATTCTCTTACATTCAAAAAAGAAACTTGACTAATGTAACATTAAAAAAAAAAAAAAAGACATTAGCTCAACAGCAGAATTTCTAGATAATGAAAACTGCCAGCTATTAGAACAAATGAAAATAGGAGTAGCTAAGTTATTTAAATTGGTTAAATAGGAATTTCTGAATTAAGAGTGCTTCTGCCTAAAGAGTCTTTTGTAAGGACTGGCTCTATAATATGGTGTGGCAGTAGAAAATTAAACTGTCCAAGAGACATGGCAAAGCCCAACCTCTCCCAAATCCTACTAATCAGCAGTAGGGATCTAAAGGAATAAATAGATTCCCAGCTGCCGAGAGAAAATGTCTTACTAAAAGCAAAGCAAAATTCTCATTAATGAAAATCAACCATGAAAGAAGAAAAACTATCTCATAATCCCCGGAAACAGCCAAATCCATTTTAGGTTAATGCAGATTTAATGAAACAGTGGAAGAGAAAAGAGCAAAGCAGTTCAGTTTGCCAACAGCTGGGGAAAACACTGTTATCAAAGATACCGCAAACAATGCTTCCAATTTGTAGGGTCAAAAGAAATGAAGTTTAACTATCCAAAGATAGTAAAAGATATTAGGAAAAGGCTCTGGTAAAGCCTAGCTAATAAATGCTCTCACTCAACAATCAAACCATCTTATCCTCTATAGTTCAACACATATATATGATAGGCTGTAACTTGAATTTTCCAAGATCAAATTCAGTGAGTAATCCAAACCCTGCTTTTTCTGATCAGATTATCTCTCTAAAACCACAGTCTGCTTTCATTCAAAAGCAGCATGGAGCTTCCACTATGTCAAACATTAGGAACACAAGAACCATTAAGAAACAGTCTCTACCCATACAGAGCTTAGTCAAAGAATCCTGCTTCATCTTAAATCCCAAAGCTCTTGCTTTAAGACTCTTCTTAGATGGGTCAAGTGTCCTCAGGGAAAAAGCGATAAAGGCCCTTCCTTCCGTTACTGTAATGGAAGTTTAAATAAATCACATCTCTTAATGCTCTGCTCCTAAAGGAGAGAAGTCAATATATCCTTCCAAGCGGCATGGGAGAATAATAGTACCCTGGACTACAGCTAGGGTTCAGAGAAAAAGCAGGTGACAAGACAAGCAGTAAGAGAAATGTGAAAGCCAAAAAATACACTAGAAGAAATGTGACAGCTGTATCACTAACGCGTTCAAAAGTGATAAAAAGAACCTGCTACTCAGCAGACTATGATGTTATGGCGAAAGGAGACGAAAGAAAACAATGGGAGGCAGCCCACCACTGACAAGCACCAAGCACCAACCACCCGCGGTCTCCTAGTTCGTCCACTCTTGCTAGAAGAAGAACCCCAGTCTCTAGGATCTGGGCCTGCCAGTCAACAATACCGTCACATAATTACCAGAATGGAGAGGTAATAGTCCCTCTAGTAGGAGTGTGGGTTTAAACAAAGAGTGGGAAAAACTCTTCCACTGTGTAGAAATGATAGTTAACATAATGGTTGCCCAAAACACGAACGGGAAGTTAAGTGTGGGAGAGGTGGCAACCGGACACCCACTGGGAAGCGTGCGGGAACCCCTCAGAAACATCCTGCCTCCCCACCGCAGTCCGCGCACTCACCGCGCACACAGAGCAGTGACATGGCCCAGGCGCCGGCTAGCCTCTGCCGCACCCCAGCCGCGCCGCGCCGGGCCGCTCCCTCTTTCCTCTCAGCAGGTGCTGCGGTGGGTCTTGCTAAGGGTCCCACGGGTCCGGATGCTCCTCATGGTCAGCGTTACAGGTAGCGTCCCGCCGCTCCCTCAGACCCGCCCCAATCCTCACCCTCTGAGCGACCGGATAGTGGTGAGTACCGGCGGGCAGGCGGGGAACTGGGCGCGGCAGCGAGGCGCCATCGCTGGGAGGCAGAAGTGGCAGGGACTCCCTCCCGTCATTCCACCCGGGAACCGCGCGAGCGTCTGGGCGGAGCCAACGCGTGATGCCCCGCCCCCATCCAATCAATTCTCGCCCAGTCTGCAGACCCACACCCCCTAACCGGAGGTGGGGTCCCCTTCCGCTTTCCCTAAGCGAGACAAAGGGTAGGTCCGCACACTAATGAGGCTTGAAGTGGGAGGGGAAGGGCTTCCCCTCACCTGTGTGAGGCACTATTGAATCCCTCTGCTCCTCCCGCGTGGGCGTGGCTTCCCCCCAGGAACAGATTCTTTTCATTGCAGAATTTTCACCTGACTTCCTTACGAGTCTAGCCCAAGGGTGAGTAATCTTTTCACTTGCAAGGCCACATTAGTTAAGCTGTAATCATAAAAGGCCCGGTTCAAGGGCGGCCCCTGTGGCTCAGTGGGTGAGGCGCCTGCCACAGGTACTGAGTGTGGCGGGTTCAAACCCGGCCCCGGCCAAACTGCAACAAAAAAATAGCCCGGCGTTATGGCGGGCGCCTGTAGTCCCAGCTACTGGGGAGGCTGAGGCAAAAGAATCGTCTAAACCCAGGAGTTGGAGGTTGTTGCACTCTACCAAGGGCGACAAAGTGCGACTCTGTCTCTAAAAAAAAAACAAACTTTTTTAAAAAGGCCCCATTCAAGAAACTCAAATATGTACATTATTTTGTAAAAGTCTAACTACTATGTACTTAATAATATAAAAAAATCAGAACTTTGTTAATTTTAAGGTTCATCAACTTTTTAATGACATTGTTGTGTCTGGTCCTTGTTGGAAAGCATTTCAATACTTGGTTATGGCATCGAGGTCCACAGTTTCAGTTGATCCTCTAGATCAGTATTTTTCAACCTTTTTTATCTCAGGGCACACTTAAATCTATAGACAAATTTCTGAGGCACAGTTAAATGTATGTTGATCAAAATAAAGGATAAGAAAAAGAATATACTTACTACACTTTGAACTTATTTCGAAAATAATTTGATTAATAATCTTTTTTTTTTAGAGACAGTCTCACTTTGCCAACCTCAGTAGAGTGCTGTGGCATCACAGCTCACAGCAACCTCCAGCTCAGGCTAGAGGCACCACCCAGTTGGATCTTTCTTAAAATGAAACAATGACTTTAAAGGCATTCACAAACACAGTAACGTGCAAAAGGGAGCACTGACCCTCCCTTTCTTTCTTCCTAAAAGCAGGAGATAAAAAGTGTCATATAGGGTGGCGCCTGTGGCTCAGTGAGTAGAGCACCAGCCCCATATACCAAAGGTAGTGGGTTCAAACCTGGCCCCTGCCAAACTGCAACAAAAAAATAGCTGGGTGTTGTGGCGGGCACCTGTAGTCCCAGCTACTCAGGAGGCTGAGGCAAGAGAATCGCCTAAGCCCAAGAGCTGGAAGTTGTTGTGGAAGTTGTTGTGAGCCGTGACACTACGGCACTTTACCAAGAGATTGGCGGCCCGGCTTGATTTGAACCCACCACCTTAGGTATATGTGGCTGGCGCCCTAGCCACCTGAGCCATAGGCGCCGAGCCTCCTTTTTGAAATTCTAATTTGAGTTGGTGGTCCTTATCTCGCCCCATAACAGAGGTTGCTGTGAGCTGTGACCTCAAGCACTCTACTGAGGGCTATAAAGTGAGACTGTGTCTCTGAAAAAAAAAAATGTTCTGCCTATACCTGAATATAACATTCTTATCAAGGATGGGAAGTTGAGGCCAAGGGAAATCTATACAAACAAACTTTGTTCCACTAACACTTATCTTCTTGTCAATTAACTCAGTTAATTTGCACCCAATTCACTACCCTAGTCCAAGTCTCTTTGTCCTGTGGCATTTTCACAATTTACAACTTTTTTTTAATTTAGTACATAAATGTTCAACTCTGTCTTTGGTTCTTCATTTCCTTATGAAGGTTGTTGAGTCACATAAAACATATTAAACTTATGTGCTTTTTTCTGTTAGTTTCTCTAATGTCGGCTAGGAGCCTGTGGCTCAAGTGGCTAAGGCGCCAGCCACATACACCTAAGGTGGCGGGTTCGAATCCAGCCCGGGCCCACCAAACAACAATGATGGCTGCAACCAAAAAAAATAGCCAGGCGTTGTGGCGGGCACCTGCAGTCCCAGTTGCTTGGGAGGCGGAGGCAGGAGCCTCACTTGAGCTCAGGAGTTGGAGGTTGCTGTGAGCTGTGATGCCACAGCACTCTACCCAGGGGGATAGCTTGAGACTCTGTCTCAAAAAAAAATTTTTTTTGTTTTGTCTAATGTCAATTTAATTATAAGGCCCAGCCAAAAACTCTAACAGAGTAGAAGTTAAACTTTGCTTCCCCTACAGTTAACTGGCACTTATCAAAGCTAGCCTCCTACTCTCCTACAGAGACTATAAGACAGGGGCCCTATCTTCAGGTGCTGGCTAAAACAAACAATAAATTTTTCTGGCAGTGAAAGAGTGAAGGGTATGCCAGACCAAAATATAAGAATTGGTATCATGATTATTTGAATTAAAAACATTGGAGAAATTGTAATTCCAGAAAGGGCTAGCTGAGTTGTCTCTTGCAGCATGCAATAGCCATAGATCCCTCTGGGAGAGGTACCCTCTTCATACCAGGGCAAGAAAATAGCCCTTATCACCAGAGACTGGAATTGGAGACTATAATGGACCTGAATAAATATACTTACTGAAGTTGCCCTTATCTTCCACTAGTTTTACTTACACCCCACATATATCTCCTAATGACTCCCCTAGAAATAAGTTTACTGACCATAGCTAGATATGCTTTATTCTGTCATTTCTTCTGAAATTTATCATTCTTTCTCTAAAAAGTGTAAGAATATCTTGCTTTGGCCACTTCTTCAGACTTTACTGTCTTAATGAAGATCCCTATGTTCATAGAAAACTAATTAATACTTGTATGCTTTTCTCCTGTCACTCTGGTTTCTAGATCCAGCCTAAGAGCCCACATACAAGCTAAAAGTAGGGTAAGAGGGGGTCTCTGACTCCCCTATAGAAGCAGAGAGTCACAGTAGGAGAAAGAGACATCTTGGTTTCAGGGCACCATACAAGGAGAATGAGCAGCTGATGCTTAAGACCTGAACTCCCTGATGCCTCCCAGGAAGTGGTTTTTCAAGGCAGAGGTACATTTCAGGCAGGCAAAATTGTAAATCAGTACATGGAGGTAATACACTGGTTTGGCCCCCAAAGGCAGGATATCTTGAAGTGGGGGGGTCCTATGGCTAGCAAGTGGATTCAGAGATCCTTGGATGAGCAGAAAAGAATGTTCAGAGGAATGTTGACAGACCCTTTGATGGAAATTTAGAACCTCAAATGATAGAGTTCAATTTCGAAGTTCCCTCTTAGCTGTATTTTCCATCCTTGGGGATTTCTAAAAACACCTCAAAAATATATGTTAAAATGCCATCTTTTAGTTTCCATAGGGAATCAAATACCTCATGATTCTGCCTGGCTTAGAGGACCATTGTTCTCATCATGTTGCTCATTTATTTTTCAAGATTAGCCAGGTACCCAGAACTTCCACTGAAAAAACTCAAGATTTTCTTTTATTTCTATGCTTGGGGTACCCAATAAACCCCACTCTGTTGGGAGACAAGGGGAGCTAATAAAGAATGGATATCTAGGTTAGAGAAAAAAAAAAGGGGGGAGCAAAACACCAGTGAATTGCAAAATTAGCAATTGGACAGCAAGAATGGTCAGGAGAAAGCAAGCTCCTCCCCAATTCTAGAACTCACAGAAGCCTCTGTAGTGGTACTAGACTTCCCTGAGGCAAGAGAATCACTTAAGCCCAAGAGTTCGAGGTTGCTGTGAGCTGCGACGCCACAGCATTCTATCCAGGGGGACAACTTGGAGTCTGTCTCAAATAAATCTCAAAAGAAAGGGTGATCACAACTGAGATCTCAGTTACAGTGGAAACAAAAAAGTTTATTTCATCACTGAGACTCTATTTACAAAAGCAAGAAGGGGGACCCTGTGCATAGACAAAAGTTTACATAATCTCTTCTCCTCTGAAGAAATAAACTGCAGGATCGGCGCCTGTGGCTCAAGCGGCTAAGGTGCCAGCCACATACACCTAAGCTGGCGGGTTCGAATCCCCAGCCCGGGCCCGCCAAACAACAATAATGGCTGTAACCGAAAAATGGCCAGGCGTTGTAGTGGGCGCCTGTAGTCCCAGCTACTTGGGAGGCTGAGACAGGAGACCCGCTTGAGCCCAGGAGTTGGAGGGTGCTATGAGCTGTGATGCCATGGTACTCTACCCAGGGGGATAGCTTGAGGCTCTGTCTCCAAAAAAAAAAAAAAAAGAAAGAAACTGCAAATAAACTATACAAAACATCTGTCTTATGAGACATAAGCCAAAGTCTCCCAACAGTTTTGACAATACCAGGGCCTAGCAATATGGATAAAGGACAAAGCAATTCTAAGAGAAAGTCCAAATTCAGGCAGTGCCCCTAGCTTAGTGGGTAGGGCACTGGCCACATACACTGAGGCTGGCAGTTTGAACCTGGACCCAGGCCAGCTAAAACAACAATGACAACTGCAACAAAACAATAGCCAGGTGTTGTAGCACCCAGCTCTAGTGCTCTGCCTCTAGTCCCAGCTACTTGGGAGACTGAGGCAAGAGAATTGCTTAAGCCCAAGAGTTCGAGGTTGCTGTGAGCTGTGACGCCACAGCATTCTATCCAGGGGGACAACTTGAGAATCTGTCTCAAATAAATAAATAAATAAATCTCAATTCAACCAGGTGCTAAGACAAGAGGATTACTGGAGCCCAAGATTCTGAGGTTGCTATGAGCTGTGACTCCACAGCATTCTATCCAGGGGGACAACTTGAGAGTCTGTCTCAAATAAATAAATAAATAAATCTCAATTCAACCAGGTGTTAAGACAAGAGGATTACTGGAACCCAAGATTTTGAGGTTGCTACGAGCTGTAACACCACAGCACTCCACCAAGGGCGACAAAATGAGACTCTGTCTCAAAAAAAAAAGTCCAAATTCAATTCTCATCTTTATGAACCCGGACAGATGGGCAAGCTCAGTTACCTGGAGACAGTAAACCCCAACTGGCAACAAGAGAGAATAGCTACTGTGATTCCAAGAGCCAAAATACACAAAGATCCTGCAATGAGGGCAATGTTGGGGGTGTAGGAATGCTGGGGGAGGGTAGTGGGGTAGGAGCTGGTAGGGGAAAGGAACTCAGGACTGCCAGAGTTCTGCCTAAGGTCAAGGTACCATGAGGAGCTCTCTGACATAGATCAAGGCCCCCCCTAAACCCAAACACAGGTACTAGGTACTGCTGGTATATGCACAAGATCTAGGGCTCCCATCCTCCTTAACCTACTGTTCCTCAGGCTCATTTTTCTGCTCATACAATTCAGTACAGATGTGAAGTAGAGCCTAAGTCTCTTATAGCCTCTGTTCTTCCTCCATAAACTCTAAACATGGCCCAAAGATAACTGCTATCTACATATGTCAAAAGAGTTCTATTGGGGCAGCACCTGTGGCTCAAAAGGGTAGGACGTAGGCCCCATGTGCCGGAGGTGGCAGGTTCAAACCCAGCCCCAGTCAAAAAATATAAATAAATAAATAAATAAATAAATATTAAAATAAATAAATAAATAAAGCATTTTAAAAGAGTTCTATTAATATAGCTTTGTTTCACACTGTCCTTCTGAACTCCAAATCCATAAATCTAATCATCTGCTCAATTTCTCCACCTAAATATCATTCTGGTACCTCAAATATAGTCATATGTGACTTAACAGCAACACATTTTTTTTTTAAAGGGTTTAGGGAAAGGGTTTTTATTTATTTGCAGTTTTTGGCCGGGGCTGGGTTTGAACCCACCACCTCCGGCATATGGGGCTGGTGCCCTACTCCTTTGAGCCACAGGTGCCGCCTTAACACATTCTAAAATACACATCCTTAGATGACTTTATCCCTGTATGAACTTCACTGAGTGTATTTATACAAACCTAGATGATATAGTTTACTATACACCTAGGCTATAGGTATGCCTATTGCTTTTAGACTACAAACGAGTACAGCATGTTACTATACTGAATACTGCATGCAGGTGCAAAACCATGGTAAATATTTGTGTATATAAACATAGAAAGGGGACAATAAAATACAGTATTATAATTTTCTTGGTCTGCTAATGTGTATGCAGTATGTCATCAACTGAAACATTGGTATATATTACACATGACAGTATTGTACTTGTTTACCCAGAAATTATACTTGACAAAACAAAATCTCCTTCAATGTTTTGTTTTGTTTATTTACTTATGTTTTCAAGACGCAGTCTTATTCTGTTGCCCATGCTAGAGAGCAGTGGTGTCATAATAGCTCACTATTACCTCGAATTCCTGGGCTCAGGTGATCCTCCTACCTCAGCCTCCCAAGTAGCTAGGACTACAGGCACGTCACTGACACTGGCTAATTTTTTCTACTCTTGGTAGAGATGTCACTCTTGCTCAGGCTCATCTTTAACTCCTGACATCAAGCAATCTTCCCTTGTAGGCCTTGTAGAGTGCTAGAATTATAGGTATGTGCTACTGTGCCTAGCCTCAATGTTTTATTTTATTCTTCCTTGAGTTAGCGAATTATTATTTTTTTTCCTTTAGGACTAAAATGAAAAGATTCCTATGAAGTTCTACAACTTTTTGTTAAATAAAAAAAGTTAACATTATTTGTAATAGTAAAAAAACTGAAAACAACTTAAATGTTTTTGTCTGTAGATTTAAGGCGATCTCAATCAATATCCTAGATGGTAGAGATATGTGTGTATGTCTGTGTTTGTTTGTTTGTTTGTTTTGAGCCAGAGTCTCACTTTGTTGCTCTTGGTAGAGTGCTATGGAGTCACAGCTCACAGCAACCTCAAATTCTAGGGTTTAGGCTCGGCGCCTGTGACTCAATCAGCTAAGGCGCCAGCCACGTACACCTAAGGTGGCGGGTTCGAATCCCCAGCCCGGGCCTGCCAAACAACAATGATGGCTGCAACCAAAAAATGGACAGGCATTGTGGCGGGCGCCTGTGGTCCCAGCTACTTGGGAGGCGGAGGCAGGAGACTCGCTTGAGCCCAGGAGTTGGAGGTTGCTGTGAGTTGCCATGCCATGGCACTCTACCCAGAGGCATAGCTTGAGGCTCCGTCTCAAAAAAAAGAAAAAAAAAAAGAGAGAAGTTGTAATATTATACCTGAACTAAGTCAGGATTAACCTGAAGTAGATTGTGCTGAGGTGAGGTGGATATAGTAATCCCTAGAGCGACCACTGAGAAAAATAACCCCAAAACAAAACACAACCCTGAGAAAAAATTAAGAAAGGAATTAAAATGGGACACAAAGAAATATTTGTTTCACATGAAAGAAGGTGATCAAAGAGATGCAAATGATTACCCATTTTTTTAAACATATTTTGTATTAAATCCTAACTGTGTACATTAATGCATTTATGGGGTACAATGTATTGATTTTATATACAATTTGGAATGCTTACATCAAATTGGTTAACATAGCCTTTACCTCTCTTACTTAATTGTTGTTAAGACATTTATACTCTACTCTTCATGGATTATTGGACACATACCCTTGCATTATGCACAATAGGTGAGGTCCCACGGATTACCCTCCCTCTACCCAGCCTCCCCCCTTTTTTCCCCTCCCCCTCCTCTTCCTTTCCTCATTCGGGGGTATAGTACATCCTGGAATTCCTCTACTAAGTATATATCCAGAAGACCAAAAATCATTTTACAACAAAGATATTTGTACCAGAATGTTTATTGCAGCCCAATTCATAATTGCCAAGTCATGGAAGTAGCCCAAGTGCTCATCGACCCAGGAATAGATTACCAAATTGTGGTATATGGGTAGTGCCTGTGGCTCAAAGGAGTAAGGCGCTGGCCCTATATGCCAGAGGTGGTGGGTTCAAACCCCGCCCCTGCCAAAAACTGCAAACCCCCCCCAAAACCAAAAAAAACCCAAATTGTGGTATATGTATATTATGGAATATTATACAGCCATAAAAAAGATGGAGACTTTACCTCTTTCATGTTTACATAGATGGAGCTGGAACATATTCTTCTTGGTAAAGTATCTAACAATTGGAAGAAAAAGTGTTCAATGTACTCAATACTATTATGAAGTCAATATATAATTGCCCACATTTCCATACAAATGATGAAACACAAACGATTATCTATTAAATAAGTTGTTATGTGTAAAGCTCTCAGAAGGGTGCTGGGTACATGAGTGTTCTTGTCATCTTTGTTTTGTTGTCACTCAACTCTGGGAGACAAAAGAGCTTACCGAGGAAGCTTTAAAGACACCCCATCATAGTGAGGGTGTATAACACACCCCCTGGGTGAGGGGGTGAGGGGCTCTCCTACAAATGGAACTTTACTCTGGAAGTGAGAACAATGTAACCTAAAAATTGTACCCTCGTATTCACTGGAAAAAATTAAAAAATACTCTAAATAAATAAATAACATAAAGATACCCCATCACCAGGAGTGGAAAGTCCAGAAGGGGGGCAGCAAACATCTAAAAACCAGTGTGACTGACACAAGCAGGAAGCCACTCTGACCACGTCCAAATTCTTAAGCAACTGTGACCATTGTGGGACTAGGGAGGGGAGGACAATGGAGATGACATTGACCTAGAATAAACCCCGAGGTGGATGGACCCAAATGAGGCCTTGGCGCTTCAGCCCAGAGAGAAGACTTGCATATAAGGTTGCCAGGTTCAGAGAGGGTTTTTTTCTACAGTTGTGGGAGTGGTGACAGGAATCAACCAGAGTTAAGCCTGACGGTTTCCAATTAATGAATGACAAAGAAAAAGCAGAACTCCCACAACCATGCCTTCACTTCTGCTTTCTGAAGGGAGGAACTTTTATGAGCTTCACTCTATGCCCAAAACTTACCCTGTGCGTTCATTGAATCTCAAACCCAGGAAGACAGGAACTGACATCCTCCACTAAACAGGTAAGGAAGCTGGAGCCAGCAAGTGGCACCTTCCAGAGGGCACACAGCAGTGACTGGCAGGTCCAGATTACAGTCTCATCTTTTTTTTTCTTGTACATATACCACAGCAACTATCTTGGTCCAGTAAAAAGACCTCTGGTCCCAAACTAGAAATACCGAGAGAGAGACAGTGCTGAGGCTGAGCAAGGCGAGTGGAGAGCAGATGAGGGGACACCCAGCCGGGAGTGTGATCACAGGCTCCTGACACAGGTGAAGTCTACCCAACACGTGGAGAGAACCATGTGTGGGTTTCCTAGGGTCACCGTATCAAAGGAACACAAACAGTGGCTTCAGACAACAGAAATTCATTCTCTCACAGTTGTAGAAAGTAGAAGTCCAAAATCTGGGTACTGGCAAGGCCATGCTCTCTCTGAAGGCTCTAGAAGCATCCCCTCTGGGCCTTCCTTCTAGCTTCTGGCAGGTCCTGGCAATCCTTGGTGTTCCTTGACTTATGGCAGCATAATTCCAATCTGTGTCTGCCTCTCTTGTCCCATACCGTCATCCCCTTCTTCTTCTAAGGACACGCCTCATGGGGTTAGGACGTCCCCTAATCCCACAGGGGCTCAACTTGATCACCTCTGCAAGGATCCTGTCTCCACATGACGTCACATGGGGTTAGGACTTCAACTTATCTTTAAAAGGGACACAATTTGACCCATATCACCTGGCAGAGGAAAGCACAGCTGCACAGTAGGAGGAGCCACGAGGCTGAGAAGACGCCAGCGGCTCTCCCACTGGCTCTCGTGGCTCCTGCCTCTGCTCAGAGGGCCCACAGGGACCAGAGGGTCCTTCTGGTCAGGAAGTAAACCGACCTTCACGGTCCCCTTCCCACTGGGCCTTCTTCCAACTGACTTATCAGTAGACAGAGCTATTGTGTTTCAGAAGCGAGAAACATTCTCTGCCCTGATTCTTTCTTCCCTGGTGAGCCCCACAGAAGGGTAACCCTGGCCAGGGCCCCATACTGGCCCATTCCTCCCATGCAGGAACTTCACAGAGGAAGATGCCCCTGACCTAGGAAGAGACACACGCTTTCCCACCTCCTTTGCCTGGAGCTGTTGGAATGAATTCGATTTTAAGTGGGAGAGAGGAAAGCCCACTACCCTTCCTAATCAACCTTTATAGAGAGATGATGGTCCATCGGGAATAAACTTCTATTTTGTCAACACTTTTTCATTGTCTCTGACAGCACAAAGGGAAGAGAGGGCCAGGGTCCTCCCAACCACTCCTGCAAGGCCACAGTGCAGACCCAATTCCGCTACCACCCCTCATTCAAGGGGAGCAGACTGCAGGCACTATTCCAGGACAAAATGCTATGAAAGGTGATTAACCACCTGGATGTGTCTCCAAATGCTTTTGCTGCGTTGCTTTATTTCACTCTTGTGAGACACACAGGTAAATCGGTAGGTATCATTATGCTCAGTTTACAGATTAAGAACAGAGAAAGCTTAAAAAGATATTTTATTCAAGACTGCAAGTAAGTAGCAGAACAGGACCTAAAGTCCAGCACCTGGGACCCTAAAGTCCATGCTCTTTCCTAGATATTATTTTCCTTTCCTCTTTCCGCTGGCTCTCCTGGCTCTTGCCTGAGCAGAGGCAAGAGCCAGGAGAGTCTGCAAACTACTAGACCTATTGGATGGGGAAAATGGATCAGAAATCATGTAACACATTACCTTGCCCTTAGATTGCTAAGTGCCTGGACTGGACGCTATCACAGTAGGTGGGAATATAACTGGCAGAGTGGCCAGTGTCCCCAAATGCTCACTGACAGACTGATGCCTAAACTTCTTAATATGCTCAATTCAATGGCCTTAACATCTATCCTGGGTGTGCTCTTGTCTGTCACCCGTTTTTTGCCTAATCCTCTCTTACCCATAATCATCTCTTACCTGGTGGCCAGGCCCCCAGCCCCACCTCCTGAATCTCCTGCCTTTGACTGAGACAGTGAGGTTTGAATTAAAGCTGGGGAAGTAAGGGCGGAAGGAGTGAGGGGTGCAGCATTATTATGCAGGTAGAATCAACCCAACTCTGTGACTCACTGGGTATAAGGAATGAAGGAGAAGGAGTCCAAAGTGACTCAGAAGCTTCTGCTCAGATGGCTTAGGTGGTGGGGAGGTGGGGTTGGGGTGGCATTAATCAGATTAGAGAATGCAGCAGGATGTGCAGGTTTGAGAGGAAAGTGTACCATTGGGCCTAGGGGCTGTGGCCCAGATGCCCAGCCACAGGCAAGAGCAGCTGGGACCAGAGACTAGGTGTCCTGTAAACCTCCAAGGACCATCATAACAAATCACCCCAAAGTGGTGGCTCACAACAACAGAAAATGTATCCTCTCCCAGTCTGGAGTCTAGAAGCCCCAAATCAAAGTGTCCGCAGGGCTGGTTCCCTCTTGGGGGCTCTGAGGAAGCACATGGTGGTGCCTCTGTCCTACCCTCCTTCTGGTGGCTATAGGCCATCCTTGGTGGTCTTCCTTTGACCAGAGAGGCATTCATTACCCCAATCTCTGCCCTTGTCTCATGGGGCTTTCTTATGGGGGTAACCATCTTTGGATGTGGGGCCCACCCTGAGCCAGGGTGACCTCGTCTTATCAATCATATCTGAAAGACCCTGTTTGAAGTTCTGGATGGATGTGGCTGTCAGGGACACTGCTCCATCCAGTAGAGGATTATCTGCAGCGAATAGAGAGGCAGGCTTGTTGAACACAGACAAGCCAGAGAAAGTGGCATGAAAGGAGGAGAGCAAGGGTGCAGGGTGGGGAGGGCAGGCAGGCCATAAATAGGGGTGAGGGCTAATTCCAGGTGTCAGCTTATCTGAACTGAGGGGTGTGCAGGTGGCTGGGGAAGCACTGTTCCTGGGTGTGTCTGCAAGAATGTTTGCAAATGAGACTGGCATGTTGTGGACTGAGAGGAGGACGCGACCTCAGTGTAGATGGGTACCCCCTCCAATGGTAAGGTGACCAGACATCCCGCTTTTGGTGGGACAGTCCTGATTTTTAACAATTTGTCCCATATCCTGCGGTGTTTTAAAAAAGTTCCTATTTTTGGCTTAGCGCCTGTGGCTCAAGTGGCTAAGGCGCCAGCCACATACACCTAAGGTGGCGGGTTCAAATCCCCAGCCGGGGCCCGCCAAACAACAATGATGGCTGCAACCAAAAAATGGCCAGGTGCTGTGGCGGGCGCCTGTAGTCCCAGCTACTTGGGAGGCTGAGGCAGGAGACTCCCTTGAGCCCATGAGTTGGAGGTTGAGGTGAGCTGTGATGCCATGGCACTCTAC
Source organism: Galagoides demidoff (assembly GCA_963574575.1). Taxonomy (NCBI): domain Eukaryota; kingdom Metazoa; phylum Chordata; class Mammalia; order Primates; family Galagidae; genus Galagoides; species Galagoides demidoff. The sequence goes on from CAUYQV010109483.1 coordinate 17,200, forward strand.
CCAGGGGGATAGCTTGAGGCTCCATCTCAAAAAAAAAAAAAGAAAAGTTCCTATTTTTGGAAAGAATGCACAACAAGCTAGGGACAGGTGGGAGAATGGGAAGGGAATATATGGTTTTTGGCTGCTGAAAAGGTTAATGTAACTCCATTTGGGAATGAAGAGGTTAATGTAACTTCATTTGGAAATGAAAAGGCCAATGTAAACTCCCTACTCCCCTCCTGGGCAAGATCACCCAGGTGGAATCAGTATCAGAAGGATACTGGCTCCCTCCCCCGCTTATAGGCAAGGACAATTAGCTCAGAAGGAGCCAAACTGTCTGGAACAAACAAGTAGCCTCCCTCCCTCTCTGGAGGGTCCCTAACCAGAAACAGCTCAGTCAATAGCATCCTCCCATCCCCGTCAATGGTGTCCTGCTTTACCAATGTTAAAATCTAGTCACCTTATCCAATGGACTCAGCTGGGACAAACAGCTAAAGAAAGGAGATGATTCATATTTTCTCTCTCTTTCTCTCTTCCTACCTCTCCCTTCCACAAGAGGACGGTGAAACTGCCCTTTACAAATCAATAAAGGGGTGCAAAGCTAGAACTGTGCAGGGGCCTAACTGCAAAGGTGCAGGCACAGCCAAAAATCATGGTAATAACCAGCCACTGTTTGCTTTCCTGTAATAGTGACTCGGGAGTCACATATCTGACTGATAAACATTCTTAACAACACCTTTGTGAAACCCACAGTTAGTTTTTCAGATGTCTTCTAGGCCCTGCATCCTGGTGGAACGGTTGAGCCACCCAGACCAGGGACCCAAACTGAGGAACCAACTCCAGTGGTATTATGAGCCCTACCCAAGAATGGACTCAGCAGTGAAGACAATTTCTACATCCCTCCCACTCTGCCCTGAACCCAGCCAGTTGGCAGATCCAATTGCCTAGGCTTTTGCCCACCAAACTGTCTTTAAAAATCCTTTCTCTCAAACCTTCAGGGAGATGGTTTTGAGAATCCCTCCCATCTCCTGGCCTGGTGCCTGTGAAATTAAACCCTTGCTCTGCTGTAACACCTGCTGCCTCGGTGTATTGCTTCCTCTTCAGCAATGGGCAATGAGCCTGGTTGGGGGTTGGGTGGTAACAAAGACTTCTTCCCTTTGCTCTCGAACATCAGGCTCTGGTTCCTCAGCTTTTGGACTCTGGGACTTGCACCTCCAGGGGGGCCTTGACCCTTCGACCTTGAACAGGCAGCTGCATCACCCCTTCCCTTGTTCTGAGGCTTCCAGGTTTGGACTAAGCCCCACAGCCAGCTCCCCTAGTCCTCTGGGATGCAGACGTGGGACTCTTCTGCCTCTGTGATCCTTTCAGCCAATTCCCCTAATAAATCCCTTTTCCTATATCCTCCTGATCCCGTGTCTCTGGGGAACCCTGACTAACACAGGAGGCAAAATGCAACTCTGAGAATAGAAGGAAGCAGCCGTAGAAATGGCCAAAGAAGTGTGGAGTTTGTAAAGGGAAGAAGTGGCAAATGTTGCAGAAAACCCCAGCCATGAAAACCAAGCAGGCTCCCCTGGACTTGGCACTTGAAAGCTTGTTAATGACCTTCCTCCAAGTCTTCAGTGAAGAATGGGAACAGAGGTCTGACGGGCATGTGTTGAAGAGAAGGCTGGTGAAGGAAATTAGAAATATTTTACCCCCAAATATATTTGTTTGCCATATTTTGAGATAGCTGTCATGAGTCTCTCAGATAGAAGCAACACAGCAAAGCTGTCTTTTGTAGGGGGAGGAATTTATATCTATAGAGAATCTGCATCGATACAGCAAGGTCTATCCCTGATCTTGGAGTGTCAAGGAAAGAGTAACTGAGATTCTGTCATCTTTAAAGGTCTCAAGGAAACATTTAACATCTAGTCTCTCTGAGGGCTGCTGTCCTTGAGCTTTGATTTACATGACAAGCCCACCTTTGCTGGCCACTCAAGCCTCTTCCTTCTCTCTCAAACTGTTTTTCTGCTTTCAAGAGCTTAAAAACCTCTGTAGCTCATTGAAGAATTGAATCTTCATCCTGAGGGCTCCCCTGAATATACATTAAAATAACAATTTCTGTCTTTTTCTTCCCATTAATCAATCATGTCAGTGAGCCTTCAGGGTACACGAGCCTTTGCACCCTACGGTGGCCCAGCAGGTGGGCCAGGAAGCCAAGACTGCCTGTGACAGAGAGGGCAGTGGGTGGTCTCCAGACCGGGATGGTCAGGGGGACAGTTTACTTATTTACTGTTTTGAAAATGAGACACACTTCCCCTGGCAAACTGCTGAGATAAAGAGAGTCTGGGGTAAAATACAGATTTCATGTGTAAATGAAGGGGAAATTGACAAAGCAGGAAACCAGTAGTGGTGATCAGCAGTAAGAATGGGGGCACTTGGGGCAACAAGCTTTCGACAAAAATGAGGGCAGGCAACATGGTATAATAATATACTTCGTGTTTTTCCCCTTGCCTGGCACAGAGCCCCCAAAGCCCTTGGGATTTCCCGAGTGCTAGGCGTTTATGCCGGTGAGGTGACACCTAGCCCAGAAAGAACCAGTGATTTGGTGGTTACAACTATCCATCTCCTGACCTCTGGCAATGAAAGGACAAGTAGTGCAGATGAAACTCTATTAAAAACTCTTGAGCAATGAGATTTGATGAGGCTCTTAGTGGCTGATGTGCCCAGAGGGCATAGAAGTTCGGTGCCCTTACGATCCCCAACGTCCTGTGTACCGTTTCCATCTGGCTATTCCTGAGTGAACAGTAAATATAAGTTTCCTGAATTCAGTGGGCCATCCTAGCAAACGATCAAACTCTAGGAGGAGGTCGAGGGAAGCCCTGATTTATAGCTAGTCCATGGGTCAGAAGTCCAGGAAGCCTGGCTTTCTAACTGGTATTTGAGTTGGGGGGGCAATTTTGTGGGACTGAGCCCTAAAATTGTGGGAGCTGAAGCTCACTCCAGGTGTGTAGTGTCAGAATTGATTTAAATTGTAGGACTCACAGCTGGTGTTTGAAGAGTGGAGGAATCGCTGGCTGTGGAAACAAAACCCCACACATCTGGCGTCAGAAATGTTTCCTGAGAGTGGCGAGAAATGCCTTGCTGTTCTCTGGACTGGGAATCCCTCGAGATTCAAAACAGTCAGAAGGAAGAATGAGCACAGTTTAAGAGGGGCAGGACTAGGTAAACTTTGTCCTGGGGACCTCAGTCATACTGATAAGGACAATGACAGCCCTGTCAGGAATACCCACTGCAAAGCTGACAGGAGGGGGCCAGCCCCGGTTCCTGTGCAGAACTGCTGAGTCCTCACTGCAGTCTAAGACCTGGAATTTGCAGCCACACCCACTTACATTTCCTCCAGCTGGGCTGCTGCTGGGAGAAATTGTTGTCAGGTCCAACGTTCCCACCCCAAAACTGCCACTTGGAGATAGGTTGGTTGATATATTACTTTAGAGGCTGCCTGGGTGAAAATGGACTTCAGAGCATTTTAAATGCCTATCTGCCAATCTCCGTGAGAGGTCTGGTCAAGATGGTATTGAAAGTTCATGTTTCCCCACACCACCTCTGGTCCAAACATAAACAACGAGAGATAAAATGTCAAAAGAAAAACTCACTAAAATGCAGGTGGCTTAGAAACAAGCTCAACATGTATCTTTAAGGACCAGAAGCAGATAGAAACCAAAGCAACAGGTGGAACTGACACCTGGAGCCTACAGGGTTCCGGGGACAGAATCAAGCTACTAAGAGGTCAACTGCTACAAAAAACAGGGACAAAGCTTGCTACTGCATGAGGCAGAGGTAAAGCCAGGCTTACACTAGACACCATTCCAGAGACAGTTGGAAAAAATTGGCAGCTATGCCCTGCCTGGGGCTGTGGCTCTATGAAAAATGGGGAGAAAGACTCAGCCCAGACCCAAGAGCTCAATCAACTGAATCAACCAAGACATTGGACCTGCTGCACCCCCAAAATCCCAGGGCATGGAGGAAGTAACTATAGATTGGGTCATGGTCCTGGGTGGCCACTGAGGCTAAGCAGAGATGAAGACAACAGTGATGGGGGCCTTGGCATGTTAGAGCAACAGCAGAGGCCAGAGCAGGAAGGCAGAGAAAATAGTGGAGCAGTAACAAGAAATAAGGATAAGGAATGTTCTAGATCATGCAGTCCCCCCAGACAGTGGACTTAGGCTTAGGGGCCCTAGTACAAATAGCAGCAAAACTTTTAGGCAGCAGGAACAGCTATTTAAGATAATGATGAAGTCAGTGCTATGGTTTGGATATAGTTTATCTGGGCCTCTGCCAACTTGCATGTTGAAATTTGATCCCCAGGGTGCAGGTGGGGTATGGTGGAAGGTGCTCAGGTCACAAGGGAAGATCCCACCCGAATGGCTTGAGTGAGTTCTCATTTTTAGCTCTGGCAAAACATAGTTGTTGAAAAGAACCTGATTTCCTCCTTTCACTCTCTTGCTACCTCTCTCATCGTGTGATCTCTGCACTCATCTGCTATCACCATGCACTCACCTGCTGTCACCATGCACTCACCTGCTATCACCATGCACTCACCTGCTATCACCATGCACACACCTGCTCCCCTGACCCTTGCACCATGAGTGGAAACTCCCTGTGGCCTTCACCAGAGGCAGATGCTGGTGCCAAGCTTCTTGTACAGCCTGCAGAACCATGAGTCAAATAAATCTCTTTTCTTTATAAATTACCCAACTTCAGGGATTGCTGTATAGCAACACAAACAGATCAAGACAGTTAATATGGAAAAACTGTAAAGCCAATTTACCCAGCAGTATTTTGGAAATGGGTAACAAAGGAGGAACATTAGCTCTACTAAATATTAATACATATAAAGCCACAAGAAGTAAACTAACATCATATTAAAACATTAATAAGTAGAGGGGCTGGATGCAGTGGCTCATGCCTATAATCCTAGAACTCTGGAAGGCTGAGGCAGGAGGATCCCTTGAGCTCAGGCGTTTGAACCAGCCTGAGCAAGAGTGAGAACCTGTCACTATTAAAAAAAAAAAATAGAAAAATTAGTCAGGCATTGTGGGCACGTGTAGTCCCAGCTACTTGGGAGTCTGAGGCAAGATGATCATTTGAACCTGGGAGTTTGAGGTTGCTCGAAGTTAGGCTGATACCGTGGCATTCTAGCCTGGGGCAACAGAGTGAGACTGCATCAAAAACAAAACAAAACACACACACACATACAAAACACATAAAACATTAATAAGCAGATAGATCAAGGTAACAAGCTTGAATTCCAAAAATAGATCTGTAAGTATTTAGTATAGGACAAAGTGGCATTTTGAATCTGGGAGAAAAAATGTTTGCAATTCTAACTGTAACTAGAAGTTAACTTCACCAAAACATAAAGAGGCACCAATATTCCAAACAAAAACAGGCAAGGAAATCCAAATGACTCTTAAATACATAAGAGGACATTCAGAAGAAATGACACACGGAAACACACTGAGGTGGCACTTTCCACCTACTAGATTGGCAAAGATCAAAATATTCAATGAAGCGCCATATTGGTGAACTGGCCAGGCATTTGCCCATTTTGCTGTCAAGTCAATTCCCAGCTCTTTCCCACCCTGCTCATTTTACCATGTCCCCTATCACCAAGAACAACCTGCTAAAAGCTCGGGGTTCTCCAGCTGGGGAGATCCCATGAACCACACGCAGAGAGCCTGGGGTGCTGTCATAATGAGATGCAGCAGGTACCTTGAACCAGGAAGCAATATAGGATGTGATTTCTCCCAGCATCAGAATACATGGAGCCAGGAGCAAAGTGAGGGAACAGTGATGACTCATCTCTCTCTCTCTACCTAATGGCCATTTTCAGAATTTTTGCTTCCAAGCCTTGTAACTTTGGGCTCTGCCCACTTAGCAGTATTAATTTCCTAAAAAGAAATGTATGCACGAGGGACACAGTAGCTTTATAGAATAGGAAATTGAAACCACCATCAGGCTACTGTAGGGTCCTCATACCACCAAACCAATAGGCAGAGAAAGGGATTATCATATTGGCTCAGGAAAGTGATCTCACTACCCCAGAGGAAACTGGTCATCACACATGATGAGGGTAGAGAGTCTACATCTAGAACTGGAGGGATTTTTTGTGGTGCCCCTTAGTATTCCATGATTGATAGTGAAAGGCAACAGAAGGCTCTGCAGTCAAAAAAGGCAAGATTATTGGGAAATCAGGCCTGTTGGGAATAAAGGTTTGAGTCACCCTACCAGGTAATGATTTCCAAACAGCCAAATGCTGGCAGAGGGTAAAGGGATTTGCAGTGAGTGGAGGAAGGAGAAAGATAAATATTGACTTCAGCCTCATGGTCAGTGACAGATATAAGGACTGAATAGCGACATGTGCTTTTATAGACATGTATTAGCCAAAGTTCCCTTTCTCTTTTCTTTCTCATTCCCTGACAATTTTGTATGAGAGATGTTCATGAGGCTGGGTGCAGTGGCTCACATCTATAATCCCAGCACTTTAGGAAGTTGAATCAGGAGGACTGCTTGAGGCCAGGAGTTCAAGTTCAAACTTGGCAACACAGTAAGATCCCATCTCAAGAAAAAATTAACTGGGTGTGGCTGTCCCAGCTACTGCAGAAACTGAGGCAGGAGGATGGCTTGAGCCAAGGAGTTGGAGGTTGCAGTGAGCTATGATGATGCCACAGCACTCCAGCCTGGGTGACAGAGCACGACCCT
>CAUYQV010109484.1:0-33838 GCA_963574575.1 Galagoides demidoff
CCCCTGAGTAGAGTGCCATGATATCACAGCTCATAGCAACCTCCAACTCCTGGGCTCAAGCGAGTCTCCTGCCTCCGCCTCCCAAGTAGCTGGGACCACAGGCGCCCGCCACAACGCCCGGCTATTTTTTGGTTGCAGCCAGCATTGTTGTTTGGCAGGCCCGGGCTGGGGATTCGAACCCACCACCTTAGGTGTACGTGGCTGGCGCCTTAGCCGATTGAGCCACAGGCGCTGAGCCCAGCACTGCTCTTATAGACTGTGAGTCCTTGATAGTACTCAGCTGAGACTCCAAGTCAGGACCCGAGAATCAGACCCAGGCCTGTCTGCTGTCCATGTCAGGGTGCCGGTGGAATATTGTCCATTTCCCTTTGTAACATGGCCCTTGCATCCTAGTACAGGACCCCAAAGATAAGAGGTTCTCATCTCTCAGCTGGAAATCTCAAGCAGATATCAGTCAGGGTCTTCTCAGAGAATCAGAACTTTTAAAAGACGTGTAGAATAAGGGGTTACTATGACCGCATAATATAGTGGGCACTGGCGGAGACGTCTGTGCGAGGCTGCTGCCTTTGCTCCTGATGCTGGACCTGAAGTCAACCAGGCCGGCAGGGGAAAAAAAGGTGAATGAGAAGTTGGTAGGAAAGTTGTGTTTGTCCTTCCTGCCCCCAGCCTCTGTGATGGGCGTGGCCCGCAGAAGTGGCTGACTTTTGCCTATAGCTGCACACTCACTAGCCCGGGGTGTACAGGGAAGGGGACTCTGCAACATGGTTTCAGCTCCCCTGGTTTCAGCAGGGAGCAAAGCCATCCAAGTCATGGAGTATTCATGCTGGAAAAGCAGTTGCCAACTCTTCTCTGGGGAGAGTCAGAGGAGGCTCCCACTTCCTCCAGAATTGTTTGGTTCTAATTTCTTTTGTGCTGATGATTTGGGGTTTTAAGTACACACACATAACCCTGACCTCTGCCGTTCTATCAGCAAGGCTTGGGAGCCTAGGAGTCGATCTGGCATTGCTAACTAGGCAATGATGGTCTCCTGTTAAAGATCAAAAGTTTCACAGAAAGTCTGTATGAGTCAGCGTCATTCTGTGACTGTGATGGACCAAGATATGAACAAGACCGCTTTGTATCTTGGGTAGTAAGATACCAGCAAGACCATTGTGCAAACCATGAAAATACCAAGTAGCCTCCTCTCCTGAGTGAGTGAGTGCTGCTGCTTCACCAAATGCAGCTTTAGTCTCTACTTAGTCTTCCTTCTCTATAGATTAGATTTTTTTAAGACGGCAAATTGTAGAATTACTCCACTTCCTGACAGCATCCAATCCAGAGCAAAGCCCTGCTTCCTTGAATCCTCTCTAGAACACCGAACAGAAGCCCCAGTCTATAAGTTCTTTCTAACACACTCTTGATGAGTCACCCCACAGTCCCTGGGATGTGTGTTCCTCCTCATTGCAAGGAGCCCCAAATCTAACTCATTCAATGGCAGATGTGTTTCCGTACACAGGTGCGTACGTAGACCGTCCCTGACTTACAGTGTCTCATCTTATGAGTTTTTGACTTTTTGATGGTGTGAAAGTGGCATACTTTCAGTAGAATCCATGCTTCATGGACCCATACAAGCACAGTTTTTCACTTTTGTTGGAGTGCTCAAAAAATTACATAAGATATTTAATACTTTATTATAAAGTAGGCTTTCTTTCTATTATAATCTTATGGTAAAACAAAATTTTTGCACGACTGTAGGCTATTGTGAGTTTTATGAGCACATTTAATGTAGGTTAGGCTAAGCTATGATGTTCAATAGGTTAGATCTAGTCAATGTGTTCCCACTTTACAATATTTTCAAGTTATGATGGGGATATTGGCATGGAACCCCACTGTTAATTGAGGACCAGCTCTCTCTCTGTGTATATATATGTTTACCCTAAATCATATATAATAGCTTTTACTTAAATTTTGTTTACCATAGGATAAAATTTATATGATTCATAAAATTTAAATGGAATTTATACAGTTTAAGTAATACACTTTCCTTGGTAATGGCCAAGTTTATATGCTAAGTAGACTTTATGAAAGTAACTGAGTGGTCAATCTACATTGTATTCTTTTAACATAAACTTGCACAGGACTTGAGAGGAAGGGCCCGTGTAAGCAGGACAGTTAGCTTTTCATTCACAGGGAAGCTGGACTTCAATGGCATCTCTAGAGTGATGGATGAGAAGGAAGATAGAGTTTGTAAAGTGATTATGAGTAAACATGGAGGGGGCTGTCTTGGGGAAGACCTGATTATTTCCCACCATGAAGGTCAGGTTGGTTAGCCAAGGAGAAGCCAATTGGTGTTGGATCCCCCATGCTGGGGATTTCTTACTGCACATTTGCAAACATCAAGCTCCTTGCAACATCACTAGGAGAGTGACAGGATAGAAGGGGTGCTCTAGAAAGGCTCATCAGGATAGTTATATGAGCCAGTGGGCAGTGGTTAAAAGACTCAACCTGTGCTCAGGTCTCACTTCTGTCACTTACACATGGGCACCTTAGTCATGGCGCTCAATCTCTATCCCACAGTTTCACCTTATTTGTAAATGGGAGCAAAATGATCTGGGCATTCAGTGAAAAGATGCATCCAGTAGATGGGTATTGAGCAGTGTCTGGCTCACTGAGCTCTGCAAATCTTGCTTGCTATTACGGTGGTGGTGGTTTTGTTGTTGTTCTTCAGAAGGAGGTTGAGAAACCAGTTACAAGAAACATCATGAGGGTTGAGGAAAGGAAAAGAAGTCCCAGCATGTGGAAATTAAGTTTGGAGGGGGGTCAATAACACAAAAGGGTGGGTAGAAATCAGTGGGAACAAGGATTAGCAGAAGAAAGCAGGGCAAGAACAAGCAGCAATGGGATTGTTTGAGTGAGAGTCACCTGCATACATTTCTGAGAAAAAGTTCAGGGCTTGCCCTGATTTTTTAAAAAAGGTTTCCCGTCTGCATATGTGGGGTGGGTTGGGGGTGGTATGGACTGGAATTATTCAAAGGGACCAGGCTCGGCTTGACAACTGGGAAATTTGCAGCCTTTCCAACTTCTTCCTTCCAGCATACTACCCATTGTCCTCTGGAGTGGTGAGTATGGTGTTCGGGTATGAATCTCCACAGTTCTTTGGGATGTGAGAATTATGCCATGAAATTCATCGCCTGCTCAAAACTTAATGGGCCTTCCACAGTCACCTCCTATATCAGAATGCGAATCAATAAAATCTCTTCCACCTTGAATTCAATCAAGAATTATGACTTTATTGATTTCCCACACATCTGCTATTAATTCATCCACAAAAATTGATGCCTGCTATGTGCCAAGGAGTAGGGACACTAGAGGTGGATAAAATAGGCTGGTGGTTGCCTTCAATGCCATCATCCTGAAGTGCGTGCAGAATTAGAAGTCATGGTAAGCACCAGGAAGGAAAGTACAGCATGCTGTGAGGGTGTATAACAGGGGGATTGAATTTAGTCTGCAGGGAGTGGGGTAGATGGTTTGCCTTCCTGGAAAGGCCAGGGCTGAGCCAAGAAGGAGTTAACCATTAGGGTGGAGAGTGAGGAAGAGCTTTCCAGATAGAGGGAAGAGTATGTGCAGAGATCTTAAGAAGGAGGGCTTCTGCATATTTAAGGAACACCTGGTAAAGAGAGAAGGTTGCAGGGAAAGTGTGGAGAGGAGAAAGTGTGACGTGAGGTTAGACATGGAGTCACACTATGTAGGGCCACCTCGGAAGTTGAGAGAACCAGAGGAGAGGAGACTGCCAGGGCCACACGGTATACATGGGCTGTCTGGAAAGTATCCAGCCATACGTGTCTCTGTGTGTCCGGGCTGCCTTCACATACTGACATAGCGAACCCCGTGAGTTCACAGAATGTGCACTAGGAGTTATCCGTGAGGTCATCAAACCATCAAGTACAGCCCTTGACTTTGACTTTGAGTTGTTCTCTTGTCCCGACCCAGACATGAACAAAGACCTTGGGTCTCACTGCATGGACACAAAAGCATGTTGTTTGAAGAGTTCAAGAGAGAATGATCTTAAATGAAGATGAGCGGGAAAGGCCGAAAGCTGGGAAACCGATGGAAGAGGCTGTGCTTGCCTTCAAAAACACATGATCTTCACTCGGGCCTTGTATTTGTCTCTTTCTTTAGTACCTTGTAAAAAAATTTGAGTGAAATACTTTGGATCCCTAAGGCTTGGGGAAGTTTATCTTTTCAGGGCTGTTGGAAAGACAAGGCCACTTTGGAGTGGGTTGGTAGCAATTTGTGGTCTCTCTCTGCTTTTCTTGGCAGCGGGATTTGCTTTCCCTGGCAGGGCCCTGCCCGGATGTGCTGGTGAGGCTCCGCATTTTAAAGCAACTGTCTCAAAGGCTGAGGTTTTTAGGGCTCACTTCACGTTTGTATTTCAATTCACTGAGTGTTTACCCAGAGGCTTGGACTAGGTTCGATGAGAGCTTTTTGCCAACAAATTAAAAAAAAAAAAAAAAGTCAGCAGATAAAATGAGGGAATAGCATTCTCAGGTGAAGAATAAAATTCAAAACTGAATTCATAGAGGAAAAAGACCCACTGTTATGTTCCTGAACTCAGAAGAAATCCATAATTTCTAGGAAAAGGCAATTCTGCAGGAAAGAAGGGGGAGAACGGTCTTTATCCTTCCAATGCACCCAATTCAGGAAAGGTTGTTTATTTTCAGTGAAAAAGGGAACGAGGTGTTACAAACCAAGCAGTATCCAGGTGCTAATAAATGAAACCTCAAAGTGAATTGGGCTATTTTCCAATTACTCTAGTTCTGCAAAAGCCTAATTTAGTTCTTCAGCTTTTGATTAAAAAAAAAAAAATCCCTGAATCTGTCATCTCAATTTAGAACTAAATTACCAGTTTATTTCTCTCTCTCTCATTCTCTTATTAAGGAAAATAATTTTTTTTTTTAAGAAAAATACTTCTGGGATTTGGTATACAGCCTCTCTCAGAATTACCAACAATTTTTATTGAGAAGTAAATAGAGAAACTAGAATAAGGATTTTCTGAGGTCACCAGAGGCAGGCCTGGGTCCTTGATTCAGCCTTTTATCCAAACCGTTTAGCATTTAGTCACAGTGAGCTACTGTCAAGCCAAGAAATCCCCCCCGAAGATAAAAAAAAAAAATTCTTTCTTTTCTTTTGTTCTGCACGAGGATGTCCTTAGGGAACAAAAGGAAGAGGAGATGGAGGCCTAACTGGCGATCTTCGCCATGATTCTGAGAGATGGGGGGATAGAAATGAAAATCCCAGCAATCACTCTCAAAAAGTATTCCCACTTTATACAGGATCAAGCTGCTAAAAAACAGTCAGTCAGTCTAATTCAAAACGTTATGGTTTTTAGGGTGGGCATAAAGAATTTGTGCCTCCCCTGACATTTAGCCTGAAGTCACCTTGTGGTAGGAATGCTGACAGAGGGAATGATATCCCGAGAACTCACAATTCATCTTTTCCCATCGTCTCCTATCCTCCTTCCTCTACACTAAGTAAATGGAATGAATTCACACTCTTTCTATTAGAATTCATCAGGCAGTACGCGTAGCCACCAAATGTTTCAGCCTCCCCGAGCTCTCTGCTTAATGAGATGATTTCTGCCTGAAGAATGGATTATATTTAGACCGAGTCCTCCGTCTGAATTGAGATTTCTATGAAGTAACATCTCTTTTCTCATCAGCTGAGTTAGGTAAAAATAGAACCCTCTCACTTCTCTTCTGCTCAATGTGTGTTAGCAAGAAGAGTGAATGAACTCAGCTTGTATGTTACAGCTCCAGACGCCCGTGAGATGGATGATTTCCTTGAGTCTCTATTCAGTGACCACAATGGGATAAACAGGCAGGCCCATCTTCGGGCTGATGGGAGGGGCGGCAGTCAGGAAGCTAACAGCATGAAGGTGAAAATAGGTACCACACTGTGCCAGGAACTGTGCTAGGTGGTGTATGGGACATCGCCTCATTCACTTGTCACTCCAGCCCAGTGGATGGGGCCATTACTATGTCCATCAAATAAGTGACTTACTCCAAGTCAAAATGGAAAGAGCTCAATTTCCAAACGTGGTTGAGATGGAGGGTTCCCAGGTCTATCTGAAGACCATTGTAACCTCTGTGTCCACCTTGGCGTTCTTAATACAATGATCTGGGGCTGCCACTGTGAAAATTCTCCTGCTGGTAATTCTCCTTCTAAAACCTTTCCATTTTCAATTTAGTTTCAGGCTTCTCCAGTTTTTCTCTGGTATGCTCTTGACTTCACGCTAACATTATCAGAAAATAGTATCTTCTGAAATAGGACACTATGCAACAATTTTCATTCGTGTTTTTCATTCATCTTAAACATATCTCACTTTTCTGAAAAATTAGCATATTCGTTTTAATTCTTTTAGGAAAGGACCCCTTAAAGCCTCATTGGTTTTATTTTTTGAAAAAAGACCTTATGGTCTTCAGTGTTGCAGTTTTATTGATGGGGTCAAAGTTTTAGAGACAGATTCAGACACACAGCTTATAAGTCCTTGGTTATTTGGGAAGGCAGAGGACAGACACTTAGCGTGTTCATGCTACACCGTGAGCCCTGTGATACCTACTCTATGTATATATTTTTAGGAACTACAAGAACGATTTCATTCCACTGATGAAGGAATTTACGCTGAATGGGATAAGGAGACCACTCAATGTCATGTGTGGAGGAAATGAGATTCAAACACAGGCCTGATGAACTCTAAAGTCCAGACTTACTTAATGGGAATAGCTATGTGGAAAAACTCTGAAAGGACAAATCTGTTCCCAGGGTGGTTCAGATATTATAAAGTACAATAAATATGAATTTCCCACTAGTAAGCTGATGGTGGATGTTTTCCTCATTACCAAGTTCTGGGAAGCATCAACAATCTTTTTTTTTTTTGTACAAATTTATGGAGTATACATGAAATTTTGTTACAGGTATACAGTGCATGGTTATCACTGGTCAGGGTATTTAGAGTGTTGATCACTCGAGTACAATACATTTTTGTTAATTATAGTCATCCAGCTCTTCTATGAAACATTGAGTTTATTCCTCCCATTTTACTTTAATACACTTCCCTCCATCCTTCCCCTCAGCCCAGACACCCTTCCCAGTCTCTGTTATTTTTCTCTCCACTCTCTACTTCCATGTGATCAAATTTTTTAGTTCCCCCGTGTAAGTGAGAACATGTGATATTTGTCTTTTTTTCTTGGCTTATTTCATTTAAGATAGTGACTTCCAGGTCCAGCCATGTTGTTGCAGAAGATCTGGTGTCATTCTTGGTAGTGGCTGCACCGTATTCCATTGTGTGTGTACGCTACATCTGCTTTATTGACTCATGTCTTGGTGGACACTTAGGTTGAGTCTGTATCTTTTCTGTTTTAAATAGTGCTGTATAACCATGTGAGTGCAGTTATCCCTTTGATATATTGGCTTCTTTTCCTTTGGGTAGATACCTAGTAGGGGGATTGCTGGATTGAATGGTAATTCTATTTTCAGTTTTTTGAGGGATTTCTGTATTGTTTTCTATGGTGGCTGTACTAGTTCCATACCCACCAACAGTGTAGGTGAGGTCCTTTCCCTCTAAACCCTTGCCAATATCTGTTACTTTTTTGTCTTTTTAATAGCAACTATTTGGACTAAGATGATATTTCATTATAGCTTTGATTTGCATTTCTCTGACGGTTAGTGATATTGAGTGTGTTTTTCATATACCTGTTGGCTATTTGAACATCATCGTTTGAGAAGTGTCTATTCATGCCCTTTGCCCACTTTTTAACAGGATGTTTTTTTCCTGAGTTGTTTGAGTCCCTTGCAATGTGTCTCCCATTGAATGAACAGCTTACAAATATTTTCTCCCATTCATCAGGTTGTCTCTTCATTATGTTGGTGATTCCTTTTGCTGACCAGAAGCTTTTTAGTTTAAACTCCGTTTATCTATTTTTGTTTTTGTTGCTTCCTCATAGATTCTTTGCTTAGACCAATGTCCAGGAGAGTTTTCCCTAGGTTTTCTTCTGGTGTTTTTATAGTTTGGGGACTTATATTTAAGTTTTTAATTCATTTTGAGTTGATTTGTATGTACGGTAAGAGACAGAGGTCCAGATTCTTTCTTCCTCAGGTGGCTATCCAAGTTTCCAGAACCATTTGTTGGAGGGGGTGTCCTTCCCCAGTATAAGTCCTTGTCGGCTTTGCCAAAGATCAGTCAGTTGTAAATAGGTCACTTCATTTCTGCGTTCCCTATCTGGTTCTGTTGGTTTACGTGTCTATTTAGCATCCATAATCTTAAAAAGCAAATTGGATGAAATAATAATTGCATGGGGGGGAGTCAAATTCTCAGACATTACTAACTGACAGTCCCTTTTGCAGGGAGAACTTGGGTCACGTGGCTGTTGTTTCTCTGTCTAGGTCACTTTCTCCTGATAAACTTTGAATACAGCAACATTTCTGCTTTGTTGCCACCGTGAGGGGGAATGATGCTATTCAGCACCCTTTTATAGAAAAGCAGTGTGGAACTTTTTTTCTATATTAGGAGCTGCCACCTCCACTTCCCCAGTTTGGAGTTGCAGCAACCCATCTCAATCCATCTGAAGGAGGGCCAAGGCAGGGAATGAATTCCTCAGACAAGCACAATGGGAGAGTCTTTGTCTCTTTTTTGGTCTAACTGAGCTCTTACAATAATTGCAGAGGAACATTGAGAATGATAAAATTTAGTACTGGAAATCTGAGGCCATCTCATGACTTCTTCCATGGTATAACTATACCTTTTTCTGATCTCCAGAAAATGGTCTGACCAAGCCTATTTTTCTGCTGGACCACTGCATGGGGGAGGGGTCCCACATGTTATGGGGGGGGCCACCTGCTCTAGTAATGGTGACCTCCTTATCACTATAGGTTACATGGCAGTGAGGTTAAACGCAAAGTCCTGCAGGAGGACTGCCTGCACTCAAACCCTGGCTTCATCCATTTGTCCTACCGATCCAATCTCAACCCTTCTCTATCCTCTGTGCTTCCCTGACAGGTTAAACTGCATGATTACAAATGAACTGTCTCCATGGGCGCTCCTGCCTTCCAGCTTCCAACTGGTTTTGGTCAATGGGGAGCTCTAGGGGAGGAAAAAAGGGCGGAAGGGAAGTGGGTGCTGAGGTATTTATTTCCACATCCCTTTCTGGTGTGTTGCTATGGTCACAAAGGTCTCAGCTCCTCTCCAGGGGCCTTCTCTAGTCAGGACTCCCTTCTAGGGCCCGGGAACCTCCCTTTAGGATCAGGGTGGATAATGAACCTGTCCTATTATCAGCCCAGGGAGTCAGCACCATCCCTGCTTCCCTATACCTTTCCCACATCCTTCTAAATGGTCTCCGTATTAAACTGAGCACAATTTACTTAATTTAATATACCATCTTCTTCTAGCTGGGACCCTGACTCATATAGGTATAACCTCTGACTCTCTGTAGAACCTCAAACAAATCTCTTTATCTCCTGTGGGCAAATTCCTTCATCTCTGCTGGCCTCAATTTTCTCCTCTGTAAATTGTAGGTAGTAATATCTTCTGGAGAAGAACCAAAGTCATACATCCAGGGAACGGTCCATGATACACCCAGTAAGCATGCACAGAAAATGCTAAGGCAATACTGCGGCCGCTGTGTAGTCCCAGTTTCCACACTGCCTTAGTCTCAACTATACTAGTGACCTTGTGTAGCTGGGGCTAGGTTTAAGATCAACGATCCATATGGCAAAATTCATTTTTCAAATCCCTTAAGTCACCTATCAGAGGACAATAGAGTTGCTTTTTTTGGTATTCAGTCTTGTAGCATAGTTCTTGTTTGAACCCCAACTGGAGAACCCCGGAGCTAGAAATAAGAAAGGTGAATCTGGCTCGGTGCCTGTGGCTCAATTGGCTAAGGCGCCAGCCACGTACACCTAAGGTGGCGGGTTCGAATCCCCAGCCCAGCCCGCCAAACAACAATGTTGGCTACAACCAAAAAATGGCCAGGCGTTGTGGTGGGCGCCTCATACTTGGGAGGCTGAGGCAGGAGATTCGCTTGAGCCCAGGCGTTGGATGTTGTTATGAGCTGTAATGCCATGGCACTCTACCCAGGGGGATAGCTTGAGGCTCTGACTCAAAAAAAAAAAAAAAAAGAAAGGTGAATCTATGTGCGAATCTCAGAGCATCCCACCTTTCTGCTTTGGCCATGACTATGGAAACCCCAGGGGAGACTGAGAAATGCTAACAAATGTAAAAGTGTTTTCTACTAGCCTCTAGAGCTAGCCTGGTTCTATTCTCATCCTCATATTATCTCTGTCAATTTATAGCTTGTCCCTTGGAGACATGGGGGCAACAATCTAGATCAGACTTTAGTTGGGGAGGCCAGGTTCTCACGTGTGCTCCATGGGATATTAAGCTGGGTTTGTGCGTTCTGTGGGCAATTAAACCACATATCTAGAATGGCTCTTTATGGAGCACTCACGGTGCGCCAGGCTCCCAGCTATGCATTTTCCACAGATTGTCCCATTTAATAGTCATGACAACCCTGAGGTAGCTATCCTTATCTTCTCTAGGTTTGAGATGAGGAAGCTAAGAACCCCAGGTGCCCAGACTAGGGTAACGCAGTCTCATACACCTGGAGGAGTATTTAATGCAGGTCTGTCTGCCCCAGAGCTGAGCACTTATGTAGCACAGTGGCAGTGGTCCGCAGCAGCTGGTCCTCACTGTTCTATGGCTGTACAACACAAGAAGAAGAATATTTTCACAGCTCCTCACATTGGTTGTCTAGAATAACATGCATGTGTTGGCCTGGAAAGATTTTAATTCCCTGATTGAAGACAAGAGGATCAGCCTTGTTTAATAATATCTTCCCCAATTTTGTTTTCTTTCCAAAGGTTAAACATGCCACTTTCCCCTGATTATTTCTCGGGGCCTTATTGCCAGACCCTTCTCCATCTCATTGAACCAGCTCTAGTCCAGGGGTTCCTGGCTACACAGAAGACTCACTCACCTGGGGAAGTTTTACAAAAGACCCAGGGACCCACATCTCTGGAAGGTGGACCTAGCATTGTTATTTTCTAAAAAGCTCTCTCGGAACATTTGAATGGGCAGCCAGTGTTAAAAATCACTGCTCCAGAAGCAAGAATCCACTGTACTGGATTCTGATATGAGGACAACTGATGCCAGTACCTGGTGGGAGTGAGAGACTGAGGGAGTGGAGAGAGGGAAGGAGGAAGTGAGTGGGCGGGTCTCGGTGTGTGCCACACCTCTTAGGGGTGGGACACAATTATAAGAGGGACTTTACCTAACAGATGCAAGCAGTGAAACCTGGTTCTTTGTACCCTCAATGATTTCCCAACCATAAAAATAAATAAATAAATAATCATTGCCCCAGTTTGCTTAAAATTTATGTGAACACAGGCAAGGGTTGGCTGGCATGAAGAAAAAGAGAACTAACTTCTTCAAACTAATGATTATCCGACAGACTGTCTGTGGCATGGTCCACAGGACTAAGAGACCTGGTCTCCCAGGGCAGGTCTCTGCTAATGTCTCTCAGGTGTAGTCTGGGATGTCAGAAAAAAGTGGCAAACTGGAAGGACCGTGCACGGGTAATTCATCCAGGCTTGAGGATTCACCTGAATTCTCACGGGTCCTGAATATTGAAAACATGAGTGGGTGCTTTTTAATGGATGTCCTAAAAAGTGAAACCAGCTCTATCCTTTTCTCTCCTTTTTTACTTTGGGTTTCTACACATATGTGGAGCGCCTTGCTCTTTTTTTTGGCAGTGTGTACTGGTGAGTGATGTGGCTCGGCCCCTGTGTGCAGATAGGAGGGCTGATGCTGCTGAAGTTCATTAATGCTTCTTTTAAAGGTTTGCAACCTTCCTAATGCCACGATATATTTTCATTGTTACAAAGGGGTCCAGACCCACCAAGGGAGCTCTGGCAACAGAGTAATGCTGCTGGGGTCATCAACATCTAGGCCTGGGGGAAGATTCCCATGACTTGGTCTCCACCCGCCACCTCAGCAAAAAGAGAAACAAAAATCCCTAAATTGTGCAATCAGACTGTACAGGTTGTTCTTGTGACCTCTTCAGATATAAAGTCCCACATCTACCCTTGATAGGTTTTAATAGCGAAGAGTGTCAGATGTCATATCCGGGTGAAAGGAGAGAGTTTTTTAATCTGTAAATTGTTTTAAAAAACATATTTATCAGATTAAACAAAACTAGAGTATTTGGAAGAGGAAGAGTTCCCAAAAGTTAAATAAGTGCCCAAGGATGAAGAGAGCTTTTTTTTTTTTTTAATGAGTGGTTCAGAAGGGTCTGAGGATTTATAAGATGTAGATCTGATTACGTGGGAAAATCAGGAAAGAGAGAGGAGAGGAGAGGAGAGGAGACACAGAGAGAGGCATGGATGGAGAAAGATGTTTAAACTCAGACTTTGGAAAGGAAGGGCAAAGGAAAGAGGTGATCAGAGATTTACTTTTTAAACTTCTATAATTATTTTTTCCTTGCACTGTTATTTTTCTCATTTGCCTATTGGTCGTTGGATGTTTAACCCAAGACACTGTCCTCCAAGGGCTCTTAGAATTTACTGAACATTTATTTTTGACGGTTCACTGGGTGCCAGACTCTAGCTAAGGAGTTTTGCTTATTTCCTTAGCAATGTGAGGTGAGAGATGTTATTCCCATTTTGCAGATAGGATGAAGACAGGTTGAGGAATTGCCTCAGATTACTCCGGGGAAGGTGGTAAAGAACTCAAAGCCCTGGGATAGCAGCGTCTGGCATTTAACTACCAAGAGTCCTCCTGTGACTCTGGCCCCCGGCCCCCTCTCATGGACCCGCTCTGCGAGTTTCCACGTGGCTGGACGCGTTCCAACTTCTCACAAGGTTCAACGCAGCCTGGGGGGAGAAGTGCCTAGCATCCCAGGGATGCAGGGGCTTGAAGGGGCGGGCGCCGAGGAACACCGCCAGCGACCTCTCACAGAGCGGGGCTGGTCCCAAGAAACAGCCTGGCTCCGCTAACGTCTCCAGGCGCATTTACACTTTGCAAATCTCCTTCTTACAACAGAGGTCCTGCAGAGGGGGTTATTTGGGTCCCATTGTCCAGATGGGTAAAGTGAGGCTTTGCCTTCCCTGCGGTCACTGTGTCGGCAGGTGGTGAGGCCGTAGGTGTCGGCTGTGTCCCAGTGATAATAAAAGCTGCGCGGGTTTTATCATTATTATGCAAAGCCGGCCGGCAGGCTCGGACTCTGCCTTGCACTAGCCCATCTGTCTTCGCGCGCCGCCCCCAGGACTCAGAAGTCTGTGGGGAGCAGAGCCGAGTGGGTGGAGACGCGGCCCCCGCGGGTCACCTCGGCCAACTCTCTGAGCCTTCCCCGCCCGCGCCCCCCGAGGCTCACCGATCTCAGCTTAAAAAAACAAACAACAAAAATACTGCCCTACCACCTCCCCTACAGACCCTCACCCCCGCCGCCCCCAGAGAGCTGCATTAATATTAATCTCGATGAATAATTGAAGGCCGGAGATTTATTCGGGCTTCCGCAGGGGAGGGCGCGCAGCTGGGCCGCGTTTCGGCCGTGCCACCTGCTTGTCTCAGCCACTCGGTTTCGCCGGGCCGGGACCCCAGACGTGGGAGGATGGGGTGGGTTTGCCTGCCTGTGAGCTTGGGGGTGAGTGTGAGCTGGAGCCGGTGGGCCCGGGAGCAAGAGGGAGCGCCCGAAGCTGCCCTAGCGGAACAGGAACGGAGGGGCATCCTGGGTCTCCGCGCCTCTGCCTGCGCTTCCCCCCGCGCGAGGTGACTCGGGGCCATGCGGACTTGAGGGGAAACAATAGCGACTCCTTAGTTCCTGGGCTCTTGCCACCGGCTGCCCAGGCCTTCCCGGACGAGCGGTGGGGCCCCTTTTCTTATTTGGCTAATTTATGGCCAGAGGCTGGGGGAGGGACGACAAAAGAGGGTACGCGCATAGAGACTGGGGATAGGGGGCGGTGGTTAAAGGAGTCGCCCGAGGCGGCGGCGCGGGTGATGTCAGCTCTCGACGAAAATAGCTAGGGATCGCCTGCAAATCCCCAGCTCCGGCGGGGCTAAACCTTGCAATCCCTCCCCGGCCGGCGCCGAGCCAGGGCGCAGCAGCCTCCACCACCTCCCCCGGCGCGCACACACCGCACACGCGCGCACGCACGCTCACACTCCCCCGCACACACATTCACCGTCCTCCCCCTGCCACCACTCTCGGTGCCTGCCACTCGCAGCGTCCCTGAGCCCAGAAGCAAAGCACAGGTGGCAGCGGCGGTGGTGGCGGCGGCGGCGGCGGCTGGGGCGCATCGCTGCTGTGGGTCCTCCTGCGCCCCGGGGTGCAGCGCTCTCTCGGGGAAGCCACCCTCCAAGCCCCCGAGTTCCCAGCCAAGAGCCACCCCAGCCGGCGGAGCGGAGCGCGGGTCGCGCGCGGGAGAGCCAGGACCCGGATTAGCGCCCGAAGGAGCCTCTAGCGCCCGTTGAGGCGCTAAAGGGCTTACCAGGGAGGGGGGTGGAAGGGCGGGGAGAAGCTCCCCCTTAAATACCGCTCCCGGCCACACTTGCGCTCACCCCCGGCACCCGCGCACTCCCTCGCCCGCCGCTGCAGGAGAGCGCTGAAGAGGAGGGGGCGTTCCCCAGACCATGGCATCCACCGAAGGGTGAGGGGGCTTTTCTCTGTGCCCACGGGGAAGCGAGATCTGCGCGCGGGTGGTGGCCCCTCCTGTCCTGGATGGAGACAGAGAGTCGTGCACCGGGCGTCGGAGACGGTGACGGAGCGGTGGTTCGGCTGGGGGTGGGATGTGCGAAGGGGATGAATTTTATTTCGTGGAGTGATTTTATATATTTAAAGGGGTAAGGTACGCTGGAGGCGTGAAAAAAGAGTGTGAAGAAGAAATTCTCTAGAGGTTACTCTTGAGATTTAAAAACAATAAGGGATTAGGCACGGTGTGAGCGGGCACGGACCAGGAAGCAGCGCCCAGAGCGCGGAGCCGCGAGTGCGACTTAGGCTGGAAGGTGGGGACCAGCCTGGAATGAATGAGCCCAGACTAGGACCGGGGCGAGGACCGGCGCGCGTGGCCTTGAACGCCAGGTTTACGGAGCCGCCAAAGAGATGCTGGGCCGGCTCCCATTGCTCCTTGCCCCTGGATGCTGGAATCTCCCTGGCCAGCTCTAAGGAAGCGTGGAAGAGATTTGGGTGCTTCCCAGGAGGAGGCGGGAAAGCGTGGTTTGGGGCAAGGGCAGGAGGCCGGAGACTCTGGCGGGCGTAGCCTTGGCTTCCCTATTTTGCCTGTGGTCCTGGAGTCCTCTCCTGCCTTCTGAGAGCGCAGTTAACTTGGAGAAAGCTCCTGGTGATAAATAGACACAGCTGTAGTTAGCCAGAGGGAAAGGGGGATGCAAAAAGCAAAAGGTGTCCCTGAACCAGTATCTCCCAGGAAACTTTTCTGACTTGGTGGAGCCTGAGTGACAATTAAAAAAAAAACTGACTGGGGAAGCTCAGCATTCTGATTAATTTTCAAAATTTCACTAGCCATTTGCAAAAGGTCATGAGATCCATGTTATGTGAAATAAAGATACCAAGGGCTCCTCTGGGCTCAAGTGCGGAGTCCTTGGTGCTGGCACTTTCCAGGTTTTTCCTAATACATGTTACCAGCTCTGCAGGCTTGTTTTAGGGGAGCGGGTCTCTAAGCAGGACTGAAGAGCTGTGTCCAAAGCCAGATCTCTAGATGCCAGCCTCTGATAAAGGGAGAATATTTCTAAAACTGCCTGTGTCCAGAGGAAGCCTGGAGTCCTTCCAGAGTTTTCTGGCGTCTTGTTGTAGCATGACATTTCTTTTCTCTTTTTGCTCTAACAGTTCAGCAGTTACGGACCTTTTAGATGAGCACTTCTCTAAAAGGATGTGCTACAATGATGTCTGTGTACAAGGAGGGGACCGTCCTGGAAGGATCTCTAGAAATAAAAATTAAGAGCCTACGTGACTCCACACCAGGGCCTTCCCTTGTTTAACTTAGAGGGCTTTCATATCAGAAAAGGTAGAAAGGCTTCAGAAAATATGAAGTTTCTAATTCCCTTCAGGGAGCTTGTAGATGTACCCCTGGTTGCAGCGGCTAGGTTGGAAAACATCTGTGAAGGACAGATGATGACAGTCTTTCAGACCCTCCATCTCACTCACTCCCTCTTTTGATGACAGAGCAGGGAGAGGTTGAGACAACTACACAAATCCCCACTCTAGGTATGGTTATCTCACCTTTGTCCTCCATGAGAGCTGGCAAATGATTTGACTGACATTAAATATAACATAGCAGCGATTCTCAGCATTTCAAAAAGACTCACATTCAATTAATGCCATCCTTGTGCACTGTGAATGCGTTAGGAAAGATTGGCCGAAGGTACTTGTACTTACGAGATGAAAGAATTGAAAACAGTGGAAAGGCTAGGAAGCAAATATAGAAAGATCTAGGACCCATCATTGTTGAACAGCAGTAACTGATGTGTAAGCGACATTCTCAAAAACCCTGGTCTCTCCTTTGCTCCTCTCCTGTCTTCTCTTGCCTTTCTCACAGGAGCATTTACGGAGTATTGTTGGGTAGAACCCACAGGTGAGGCACTCTAGGGGAGACCCAGAGAGGTCTAGGTCTAGCTGAGGACTTTCATTAATAAATTTGTTCGTGTGGGTTGGTGGGAGCCTCTGGCCTATTCTGATATCTTTGGTTAATGTGCCTTATAAAAGAAAATGCACTAAGACTCTTCAGGCTAGGCTCTTTTGTTGACCTTGACCCTCTAACAATATTGAAACTGTTTCCTTGAAACATACATTGCTGAGAGGGAAGCAAAAATAGCAGTGTGGTTCTATACTGTCCATGTATGTATTTTCAGTTGAACACTGTTTGATCCAGAATGTTTGGGCGATGGGGTAATATCGTAAACGGACCGTTCTGGTTAACATTGATTCGGCGGTATCATGACCATCAATAACACATGCGGACTACCAGTTTTTAAGGAATTATTAGAAGCAGTAGTGACGTCTTATGTTCGTTTAGCACTCCACTTTCAAAGCTCATCTGTGTACATCATCACATTTGATTCTTCCAATAACTCTGTGAAGCAGGCAGTCCAATGAAAATAGACTTTGAATATGAAATTATATATATAGAATGTAATGTCATCTTTTCAGGAAGATTCCAGACATTGGCAAAGCTTTGAGGTTATCATCTGGGTATGTCCGTTATCGTTGACCAGTGTGCTGGACATGGCTGGGGTGGAAGACGAATGGCTTTCTCTCAAAACTTTAGAATACATATTCTGCAAATTGCCTTTTGGAATATTCTTTTTTTTTTTTTTGGAATATGCTTTTTATAACTCACACACTTCGTATTTGCCTTTGCGGAGCAAATTCAACCATGGTCTGGTTATATGAGAATTTTGATTATTTGTAACAGGGATTGTTAGAATCCAGTTTCTATAAGAACCAACAATGGACTCTTTGGTCGGTCTCAGGCCTTGGGAGGTATTTTCCTGCAAAGCAGGTCTAATTTGCTAGTTGAGCGTTTTTCTCTGAGTCCACTATCATGGCTAGAGTTACTGAGATGGCCTTTAGGTCCCTGATCCAAATCGGAAAGAGATTATAAGTAGTTGGTACTGGACAGGCTGGTGTCCATTATTGACTGGGTCACAGTGGAGGGCCCAAATGGTGAAGAGGAGGCAAGTGTTTTAGAAATACGTTCTTGGAGGTGACTGGGTCACCCCCTATGTCACAGACACAAGGCAATCTGTTTTCCGATCAGCTCCCAGGAGCCAAGGGGTCAGGGCCAAGCCAGCCATGAGGGCTTAGGTTTCAGTTTGACTTAGAGAGAAAATGAAACATAAAACTGCTGACAGCAGAGAAACCTCGGCCAAGGAGACCCCTGAATTTATTATTTCAAGCAAACAAAAGCAAAACATAACAATTGGCCTCTCCCTCTCCCCTTGGGAATGAAGTTGAGGTTAGCCTGTGAAGCAGAATTATTGGAAAATGGGTAGAGGGCCTGGCACTTGGGGTCCGGAAGGGTTGGCCTATTGCATGCCTCGGGCTGGGCTGAAATTTTCCTTTCTCATTTTCAAGAAAACGAAAATCAGTGTCCTTGGGTCAACTAGATATTAGTAGAGCTATGAGAAAGCTATTTTATGTCTGCTAAGACAGTCTCTGGTGAGTAATTGAAAGCTTAATTCTCAAGAAATAATTTCTAAGTCCAAATGGACCTTGTGAAGAGGAAACTCCAGGTTATTAAAAATCAAAAACCCTAGGTCTGTTCCTCAGTATCCACGGCCCCTTCTTTTCTTCTTTTACGCAACACGATTAGGTGTTATCTCTTTGGACTTTGGCTTTAAGGGATGTGTCAGACAAGGAAAGGTCCTTAGCGGCTGAATCTTTGGCTGCAAAAACAAGCAATATTTAACAGGGAAGTGTGAGATTTCTAGGTCAGTGTGCCATCAATCTTGCAGTTCTAGAATTGCTAAGCTTTTTCTTACTTTGAAGCTCAAGGTTGATTTTAATGAATATCCCCCACCCCACCCTCCTCCACGGCTATATCGCACAATGCCCAGATTCCTGGTTTCCTTCCTTTAAAGGCAAATTAAATTGTTTCTCCTGTTGAATTTTTTTTCCCCATTGGACTGGCTTGCCTCTTGGAATCAACCGAATCTACCCTTCCTTTCAATCACCTGCTTTCATTATTTTTAATCTATTAAAACACCAATATTGAAACAACGTCCAGTGATGGGAGACAGAAGCATTATTCTCAAGGTAACATTTTAGCTTTGTTTGCATTTTAAGGACTTGTCATTCCAGTCTGAAAAAATAAAAAAGAAAAGAAAAGAAACTCCCCCCCCACCCCCAAATATAGCCACTGCCTTGCTGGTAGCCTTTGCTCCCATGCCCTTAACAGCTTGTTGGAGGCAGGCAGGATGCTTCGTAGAAAGGGTTTTAGAATCCAGATTACAGAAAATCTCTTTATTTACCAGGATCCTGAGCTCGCTCTCTCCTCCCTCTGCCCACCCCTCACCCTGCAACTCTCTAAGTGCCAAGTCCTTGGGATGAATTAATTAAAAGAGTGTTTAAAAATATCTCATTGCTCCATCTCCACGTACTCCACATTGATTGGAGGCAGATGGGCTGCATATTTGTCTGTAGAATAGAAAGAGGCTCGCATCTCGTTATAAATCTGTCTGGTTGGCTTTAAATGGTGGTAGCCAAGACAATGGGCCGGCAGGATGAAAGGAGAAGGAAGGCTGGATCTTTAAAATTGTGAAAAGAATACCTCATTTCCCGAGTGTTTTTTTTTTTTAATGTTTTTTAAACTGTGTTGATATTTATTTATTTATCACTCCTTTATTTATTTCATGTCTTATTTAGATAAACAGATAAGACCACTGTTTGCTGAACTGCCGTCTGGTGTTTCTGGCAATCTCGGCAGCTGCTCTGGATTATAAAGTCATTGAGCAAAGACTGTGCTTTAAAAATGGAATGAAGGGAATGAACTCCATTTTGGCAGCTGGACTTGATCTGTGTCTATCCTGGGTCCTTTCTAGGCTAGATGAGGGCAAATGCTAAAAGACCTTGAATGACGTCCTTAGGGATGAGGAGGGAGACGTTGGCCCCGTACTCCCCTGTACATTCGAAGCTTCATTTAAATCACAGAAAGTACTTTCTTCTGTTACGTTTGGTCAGGAGGGCTATCTGTCACTTTCTGATTGTAATCTGGCACAGGACTTTCAGTCATGCGGGCCTGCCACCCTGGGTTCCCAGCCACAGTGCTCTCAGGACCACAACGCTGGCGACGAAGTTGGAAGCGGTACAGAAACCAGCCTGCCACCCAGTTCTTTGCCCAGCATTAGAAGTGGGCTACTGGGTGCCTCTGGATGGGTCGTGGCTCCTAGGCCTATTTTTTTTGGCTCATAGAGGACTTTGAACATGTTTTAATTGTTAGATATAGTTAAAAATCTTTTATGTAAAAAAAAAAATTCTGATTCTTGTTTCTCCTAAAAAGTAGGAGACCTGTCAGGCTTGGTGGCCTATGCTTATTATAGTCCCAGCTACTCAGGAGGTTCACTTAAGCCCAGGAGTTTGAGGTTGCTGCCAGCTAGTATGATGCCACTGCACTGTACCTGTGATGACAGAGGAAGACTCTGTCTCAAAAAAAAAAAAAAATGGGAGACCCAGTGACCAAGAACCTGCCCTTTAATCTTGGTCCTGAGTAATTATAGCCTAGCATTGTTTTAATCACTTTAACACATAGTAACTTATTTAATCCCCACAACAATATGATGCAGCAGGGGTAATTGTTATCCCCATTTTACAGATGTAGAAACTAAGTTGTAGAAAGATTAAGTAACTTGCTCAGGATTTCACAGCTACTGAGTGGCAAAGGCAGGCCTTAAACTTAGGCGTCCTGGTTCTGGGATGGACACCTTTTAGTACAGCATGGAAAGGGTTAGCTGGGGCTGAGCAATGACCAGCCCCTGAGACAGGGTACATGCCTTTCAGGGCACAGAGTTTACTGGGATTATGTCATTCATGTTTCCTGCTTGACCTCTGACCTCTCAAAGGCAGCTACTGGAGATTGAGAGCCCAGGTAGGAAGATCCCTTGAACTGAGGAGTTCAAGATCAGCCTGAGTAAAAGCAAGACCCCCATCTCTACTAAAAATAGAAAAATCAGCTGGGAGTTGTGGTGAGCGCCTATAGTTCCATCTACTTGGGAGGTAGAGGCAGGAGGATTGCTGGAGCCCAGGAATTTGAGATAGCTGTGAGTCTCAAGGCTTTGGATCAGAAGAATTATTCAAAATCACATTTCTATGTATGTAAGAAAGGTAATTTGAACTACTTTTCTATTTTAAACTCCTTAAGGACTTCTTGTTATTCCTTCAACCGTGGTCTGGGTTGGTTTTAGGGGAGATTTCTTTTGTAATTAATGGTTGTCAGGAAGCCCATAGCATTGTCTCATCTAGAGGCTGTGCTTTGAACAGCCCAGGGCATGACCACATGGGTCTCACCCTTTGGAATATTTTGGAATACTGAGGCTTGGGTACACGGTTGTTAGTGGGAAATGTAGCTGATCATTGAGCAGCCTTGGTCCTTATTTCTTCTTCTGTAATCTTCAGGTGTGGCTGGTTAAGGTTGCAACTTAACTTACTCTTTCCTGAAACAGCTACTGGCTCCTGTCCTTCGAGGAGTGGGACTGATGTTATTTATTTCACAACAGATACAGTGATGACCTGGGGATGACTTGAATTGGGGAAGAAATCTTTCAGAGGCCATATTTCTGTGCGTTTTTAAGAGTGACACAGTTTGCTCATCACCCAACAGATGGCAGTAAATGTCAGCGCTTTGTCCAGACTGGTGGTTTTACTCCTGTTGGAAACCCTTCTGTCCTTAGGGAATCCCAGTGTCTGATTATTAAAAAAGTTTTTCAGCTGGGCACCATGGCTTTCGCCTGGAATCCCAGCACTCTGGGAAGGAAAGGTGGGAAGATCCTTTGAGCTTAGGAGTTAGAGATCAAACTGAATAACAGCGGGACCTATCTTTACTAAAAGTAGAAACATTAGCCAGGCATTGTGGCTAGCACCTGTAGTCCCAGGTACTTGGGAGGCTGAGGCAGGACGATCGCTGGGACCCAGGGATTTGAGATTGCTGTGAGCTGTGATGCCATAGCACTCTAGTCTGGGTGACAGAGTGAGACTCTGTCTCAAAAAAAAAAGTTTCTCTACCCAATATATCATTTGACAATAGTGAGACTATTGCCATATACTGACAGTGTTCATAGGAATCACCATAAACAAATGTAAACGGGACCATTTGTTTGAACTTATTCCAAGATTTTGTGACTACATATATACATGCCTTCACTAAATCCTTGAAAAACTCCAATGGAATATCATGCTTAAATAACATGAAAGCATATAATATTATTTTCCAGATGGAAAAACTGGAACTTAGAGAAGATTGAATTTTATGCTATTACTGGGTTTATTGCTTTTTTGTCAACTAATTCTGCTACATTTCATGCTGTCCCCTTTTGCCATTAATTCACATTTCCTTAAAATGTCACACATTCTCCCTCTGGTTCTTGTTTTTGTTTTATTTTGTTGCTCCAGGGGTTGTCTCCAATCATGTTGATCAGAGAAAGCAAGGTAATAAAAAGAAAGAAAGAAAGAAAGAATTTTAGAGTCTTAAATTGTTAAAGAATCTTAACGAATGTAAGAGGCAATGCCCAAGAAGGATAGCAATGATGACAGGAAGAAGTTAGTTTTTGGTGAGTGTAGATATGAGATTGAATAGAAAATGCTTCCATGAGAAAAAATGAGAATATGTTTAGGTAACGGTAAATGTAGACATCAAACCAGAAAATTTCTAATGGAAGGAGGGAGAAGAAAGGCCAATGAAACATAAAAGAATTGGTTTTTCTTTCTTTCTTTTTTTTGGGGGTGTTGTTGTTTTCTTGGTCTTTCCTTAACAGGACAGTTGGGATCAGAAGGCTTTTGTGTTTCTGAAAGTGGTCAGAAGTCCACATGAACACAGCACAAGCAGACAGACTTGTTCAGGGGTGAATGGTCGGTTACCAACTGACAACACTCGTCTCAGACATTCCAGAGTGACCGATGGCACCTGGGGTATTTGTTCGGCTATCACTTTTTAAAATTTAAAGGCAACGTTGGTCTAGGAAAAGTGGCAAAGATTAAATATTGGACTAATTCCTAAGAACGGATTAGAGAATAATGGAATTATGGATTGCATCTACTACCCCAGTGTTTTTCTGGAATTCAAGATCATCAATCAGCAGAGCACTGAAAGGATCGTTGGTTTTTAGATCGTGACTAATTGCAAATATTTCAAATGAAGCACTCATCATTTGTTAAGAGTTTATCTATTAGTCTGAGAACATCCAAATTTGGATCTTTTCTTAGACGTGGAGACATTGGGTTTGAGGCATTGCTGCTGGTTGGTCCCAGGCAGTGGGCTCTGAGATGGAGACCTGTGTGTGCAAAGTTTATGGGGGACGCTCTCAGCATTAATCCTCACAAGCAGTAAAGGAAGCAAGGGCAGACAGAGGGAGAGGTTGAACCAGTCACAACAAAGGCCTCAGCCCACCCGCAGGGACCTCTGGAGCAGAGATGGTTCTTTAGAATGGTCAAAGACTGTTGGCTTTTTTACCCCTGTATTAACCAGCCATGAATGGGGCTGTGCTGGGGCAGGGGGCCTGGTGCTGGGTGAGTGCCAAGCAAGGCTTAGGAGGACGGGGGTGGGGGGAATAGAGTTAAAGGGTGTCATTTCTCAACGCTCCCAGGAGCCTGGTGAATAAATCCTTCAGGCCTGAAGGTGGGGGCGTGGGGATCTGGGCAGTACCTCATTGTATCAACCATAGATTATGTATTCAGATGTTTCAGAGACAGTAAAAGAAAGAGTACAGTTGCTTTCATTCTGAATGTCCAGGCTCCACAAAACTGTCCTCTGTAATAAAACCCTATACCTTGCTGGTCAAGGGTTACAAAATTTCAATGATCTCTGTATTATGCAATATGCTGACTGTAGTTAATAACAATGTGTTATATTCTTGCAAATTGGTAAGAAAGTACATTTTAAGTGTTCTCACCACAAGAGAATGATAAGCGTGTAAGGGAATGGATGTCTGAACTATCTTGATCGACTTATTCCACCTTATTGCACCGTGAATACAGACTATAATAAAATACCATGTTATAGGCCATAAACAACGTGTAATTGTTAATGGTCAATTAGAAATAAATACATAAAGCTTTACCTTACAAGGAGGGTGTGCTAGGGAGAGATTGAAAGGGAAAGTGGGTTTAATGGGCCAGAATTAGGGGTCACCTAAAACTTCCTCGGTTTTAGCTGTGTCCCCTACAGCCACCAAGGATGGATGATGGAAGCCTTTCTCTGCCTTCTGGTCTTTCCAAGGATGGTCCAGTGGAAAGATGGTTATCCAAAATTTCTGCCTTAAGGAAAGAAATCAGCTCTGGTGACATTAATCTTATTTCTATGTAGAGTGGTGAGTTTAATGGAAGGGGCCAGAAGGAACAATATGGACAAAATGTTGGGCATCAGCGTATAGCTATTATTGATATTGCCAGTGCAGGCAGCAGCTGTTTTCATATTCCTGCTGGTGTGTTGTTTTTTTTTTTCCCGTGGCATCTTTACCTTGTGGAAGGTGAGCAATGAACTGAATAATTCCTTTCTGGAATACCCACGGCATTGTTCTATTGATTCAGGAAGTGAGGCATTCTGTCAGCCTCCAGCCCAAGGTGCCTGCATGTTGACACTGTCTGCTGGATTCCATCGGTAAATATTAAAATATGTTCAGAGATGAAAGAACAATTTTGTACATAATCCAAGGCCTTGTAGATTACACCTCTGTGAGTAGTTCCTCTGATTTTCTCATATCACTTGACTCTGTTGGCAGAGACCAGGGCATGGATTGTCATCCTGTTTGTGTTTTTCTTAGGACAACCCTTGGATTTGAGTGGCTCAGCTGTCAGACCATAGAAGGTAGGGCAGGCCCACCGAAGCCTCGTTGCAAATTGCCTTTCTTCCCTGGCCTGTTTTGAGCAGTGACAAACCTGTTGTTTACGATGACAGATAGATATTGTGCATATTTTCCAGTATTTGGGTAAAGATGTCACTGATTATATTCAGTCTGCACCTGGAAAATACATTTTGCATGTAGACTGTACGGACCAGCCGAACAAAGGGGAATGAAGGATTCGCTATCTGCTGTCAGGGTGTCAAAATGTTTGTAAAAATTTTACGCATTTATCTCCTGACCCAGTGGATCTTTCCCCACAACACAAATGATGGCTTTATAAACAATAAAAACAAAATCCTCAAATATTACAGAATGGGATGAAGTAAAGAACTAAAAGACCATCTCTTGCCCCAACCTGCCCCCAAAAAGATACTCATTTTTTGGTTGACTCTTTGACATATTTTTCTAATGCACGTGTACACGTCCTATTCTTTTTTTTAACCCTTTCCGATCCAATTTTTCTGCCACCCGAATACTCCCTAGCTCTTATTGATTTGGGGTGAGAAAGCTGTTGGTGGATTACTTGTAATTATCCTACGGTTTTAAAAGCAAAAAACACAAATAGGAACTCACCTGATGATTTTATCATCTTTTTAGGTTACATAAAAGAAAGTGTTTTTATTTTTGTTCATAAACAAAAAAAATCACTGGGTCAAATTAGGTCTAACAAAGAATTGGAAAGTCTGCCTCAACAACTCTGGTCTAGAACATTCTATTCTTAAGACGCAAATTGATCATGTTATACAGACTTTTGTATAATTTAATTCTTACCGAATACTTCTAGGTAGATAAGCATGTGATACACACACACACATTTTTATATATAACATAAATAGCACATCAGCTTGGCTCCTGTAGCTCAGTGGCTAGGGCACCAGCCACATACACCAGAGCTGGCGGGTTTGAACCCAGCCCGAGCTGGGCCTGTCAAACAACAATGACGATCACAAAAAAAAAAAAAAAAAATAGCTGGGTATTGTGGTGGGTGCCTGTAGTCCCAGCTACTTGAGAGGCTAAGGCAAAAGAATCACTTGAGCCCAAGAGTTTGAGGTTGCTGTGAGCTATGATGCAACAGCACTCTACTGAGGGTGACTTAATGAGACTCTGTCTCAAAAAACAAAACAAAACAAAAAATAACACTAAAATGAATAGCACATAAACATATTTTAATATCTGATAGAACTTCACTGTCTGGTTGTACATTATGGACTTAAGCAGCCCTTGATTGACAGACTCTGAGTTTATCTCCAAGCCTTTGTTACTATGACAGGATTAGGTGGAAAGTGAATTGGAGGGAAGATGAGGCAGAGGCCCTGAAAGCAGAAGATGACAGAGATGGCAGCAATAATTTGGGTGGGAGATAACGACCTGAATCAAGGAATATGAATGAATATGGGTTATCAGCTTCCAAGGACACTTAGAAAGTCTCAGTGACCAAGTGCACATGGGGTGAGCAGGGGAGTAGGCGTAACACCATCTCTCAGGTTCCTGGGTTAAGCAAATGGGGTGGAGTGAGTGCAGAAAGGAAATTCAGGAGAGAAATGGCAAGCAGGAAGAAGAAAATGGATTTGGATCTGCACACTGGGCCAGAATTATTTTTTGTGAGTCTCTGTGTGTGGTGTCCGGTGGAGAGGCTCACAGAGCAGTTGGGGCCTTATGGGTGCACTGTGTGATCATGGATGTAAATGTGCTCACCTACACCGATCACGAAACTAGAAACAAGATCTGGGCTGAGGGGAGAATCCCCGGGAGCTCTCGTGTGCAAAGATGGGCAGAGAGAGGTGATTCAAGGTGCACAGGGTGCTAAGAAGTGACGAATTGAGTCAGAAGGGAGTGGGTGTCCGGGAGTGGCTGACAGTGCCACATGCTATAGAGAGGTCAGACAGAGCAAAGTACTGAAAGGTGGTCATGGTCGTTGGTTCAGCCAATTTCAAGGCTGTCACTGACCTCTGCCAGAGTGGTATTGGCAATTGTGGCCAGGTTGGTCTGGGTTGAGAGTGGGTAGAGAGAAAATGAATATCAATGATTTTTTCATAAGTAGTAGTCAAAGAGGGGAGGATGGTAATTGGGGAATCGATACAGGATTCCATTGTGGCTTCTTTGTTTTAGTTTTAGGTTGGATGTGACATAAGCCTGTTTCTATGCGGAGGGGAAGGCTTGGTCAGTGAACGTGAGAATACAGTCTGTGGAGGATGGTGATGACAGAGAGAATCAGAAGCACAGCTAATTCATGGCTCACTTTGGAGGTGCCTGCAGGGGAGGGCAGGCTGGCTCTGTGAATACTTGGCCAGAGCTTCCTGCAGGCTTCCTAGTTGGCTGATCCCACAGCAGAGAGACACACAGCTCAGAAGGGAGAGGGAGGAAAAGGTCACCTGCCCACATTGCCAGACCCACACAGTCAACTGGGGATCTGCAGAGGGACAGATGGGGCAGCCGGCTCTTCTATAGCCCATGAGTTGGCAAACTAGGGAGGTGGATGTATTTCCAACTGGGTTTTTTTGTTTGTTGGTTTGTTTTAGATTCGCTTTAAGCCTTTCGAAGTCTCCTTAGCTGGAATTCTTCTCTTTCTCCCCTAACCCTTCATTGGTGAAACTTCTCTGGATTCAGTCTTAATCCCAGCCTCCTCCGGGGGCCTTGCTTTCTCTCTGAGTCACTTCCTAGACATTCACATGCCGCATTTTAATGCATAACTGTTGAATGCATATTCCTATCTCAGACCTTTTCTCAAGCTCCAAGTTCCCATATCCCACAACCTCATTGATGTCTCCACGTGTGCAATGCTTAGAAGTCTTGAAATTCCTATGGTACAATGGAACTTAGATATTCAAAGTCAGAAATGTAGATATTACCCCTTCCCCTTTTTGTTCTGCAGACTCATCCCTGTGCCCTCCTGAGTTTCTCCTATCTCAGTAAGTACCACTTACAGTAGGGGTCCTCAAATTTTTTAAACAGGGGGCCAGTTCACTGTCTCTCAGACCACTGGAGGGCCGGACTGCAGGCCCTGGGAGTCGGCTGAAGTGGCGGCAAAAACACCCGGCAGGCTGAATAAATGTCCTAAGTGGGCCACATGTGGCCCGCGGGCCGTAGTTTGAGGATATCTGACTGAGACATTCAAACCCAGAAATGTAGATATTATCTCTGTCTCTTTTTCTTCCATCAGCCCCAACTTACAAATTTACTGAGTTCTCTTCTCCAAAAGGTACCTTAGGTCTGGTACTTTCCCCACCATTGTAACAGCCGTGACATTAGCCCAGACGACTGTCATCACTTGCTTAGAAGCTCAACAGTCTCCTAACTCTCTGTTTTTCAAAACCCCCATGGTCTTGCCTACCTTTTCATTCTCTTTTCCCACAACCACTTCCAATCCTCCTCCCATGGCCATTCTTCAGATGGCTGGCACCCTCTGATCCTAGAAGAGCATCCTTCGGTCTTCAGCTGAAAAGCCATGTCTCAGAGCGACCTTCTCCCTTCTCTTCCTTCCTCCTAACCTAGATCTCTCTTCTTAGTCCTACATCATTCCCGCTGTTTCTTCTTCTCCTGCATCCACTGTGACTTTACGTATTCCATTTATTTACCTTCTTGTGTGCATCTCCCTGTCTCACTGGAATGTAAGCCCTTTGAGGACTAGTTGATCATCACCTCCTCCTAGATCCTATTGTAGTGCCGTCCGTAAGCATCGATTGATTCAATACTCACCTGCATTAGCTGGGAGAGGGAGGGAAGGCTTCTCAGAAGAGCTGACTTTTGACTGGGTCTGTTCTAGGGAAATCTGTCCTTCCTACACTTTGGTGAGACCCTCTCTTAGGTCACTTCATTAGAACAGAGTGTGCTAAGTGTTTTCTTGTCTGTCTGTTCACTATCCTGGTATCTCTCTGCGGATCAGGACTTATTCTTTGTGCCGCAACCTATTACCGTTATCACAATGAGAGTTAGTGTGATTGAATTGTCTGCCTTGGGAAAGAGACATGCAAGGGCACAACGAGGACAGAGGGACAGCAGAGCTAAGGTTGAGCAAGTGTGTCCTTTTACTTGTTGGGATGTGACCATCTTGGCTGGGTTGTGGTGGTCAAGCGACTATCCCTGCCCACCAGTCAATAATTAGCTTTTTGATTGCTAGGGGTTAATAGGGTTCAAACAGATTACAAGAATAATCAGTTGGGCAGCAGCTCATCTTGCGAAGCCAAAAATACATTTGTCACAGGCAATCATGTCTCCATCCCGCTGTCTGGGAAGGATGATCAACTTTTCTATCTGCGGCAGTTATAAAATGCGATGAACTTTAATCGGAGTGTCTTTGAGCCCATTTTCCATCTTGCCAAGACCACCTGCCTCCTCTCAAAATCGTGTCTGTCTTTTCCTTTCCCTTGCTATTTGTAAAAGAAAGTAAAATTAGGAGAAGCTAGAATAACTTTGATATTCAGATACCTATTTCTTAAATCAATGATGATTTTTTAAAATCGCATTAGTGAACAAAAATCAAGGGCTGCAAAACTGATTTAGAATAAGAACAGTTACCAGAAGCTGACAACATTGTTGTTACATTGGTCTTTTAACTTAGTATATTTTGTCAGCCCCCATAGAGTTCTCTTACCCTGGCTTCCTATGGGTCTACAGATAATTCCTTATAGTTAGTATGTGTGTTCTCTGGTGACCTAAATAAAAATGTTAGATGTTTTTATATTTCCCAAAATAAAGGGCTCCATCCTGGAGTTTTCGGGTGACTGGATGTGTTGGGATAGATACTGTCCCCAGCAATTTCCTTCTTGACTCTTGTGAGCCTTCACTGTGCGAGTCCTGTGAATGAATGGAGGGTCCGTTTCTGAAACTCCCTTCCTGAATGTTTGGGAGAGTCTTCACCGGCAACTACCCTCACCCTCCTTGTGGCAAGTGCAAGATTTCTCTCGAAATCAAAGCCAGTACACTCAAACGGCTGTTTCTGGAGTGAAAATATAATCTAAGCAGAGATGCTGAGGTTCCTGGTGTCCACCCATACAGAAGCCACTGCTGGTTGCCAGAATCAAGCAGACACAGATTGGCTTTCTCTCTCCCAAAGACGACTCTCGATGGATTTCAAGGCTGGTAGACTCCACTTCTCTCAACTCGCAATTCACCTGTGATCCTCCAGCAGTCAGGAAGGGCAAAGCAGTCTGTCCAGAAGAGGGCGCAGTGGAGCCACACCGGAGGCCTTGGTGATTTTCCTGCTGCAAGAGCCAGAGGGTGAATTGCTTCTTTCCCAGACTAGCACTGGCTTTTGTCTTGGTTTTTAAAGAAAGAAAGCCCAACCACTTTGATTATTTACATTCCCACTGACCTGGAGTTGTTAGGTCAGTCAGGGGACCAGGGATCTCTGGAGGCTAAGGCAGCAGCTGGGACACCTGGGCTGGGGCTGAGAGTGAGTTGACAGCAGCTGTCACTTAGCACCCTGGCCCTGGGTCCTCGTCCTCAGGCTTCTCCCCGGGAGTCCTCAGCTGGGTTGCAACAAGATCTGCTGGTTCCAGAGCTCAGGTATGTGCGGCCTGGTTTTGTCCAGGTTATTGACCAATTTTGAAGGGAAAGAGGCCACCACAGGGCTGAAGGGAGGCCTGGAAAGCAGGAGGGCAAGACATTTGAGAGGCTGAAAGCCCATTTTGAGAGGGTTGGAAAGGCTCCAGGATAAATAGCACAAGAAAGGGCACAGGGAGACAGATATTTCTCTTTTCAAAATGACTCAACCAGCCGCCCTAAAAGCCTCACTTGTGCTTCAGCCCAATTGGAAACACACAACCAAATTAAAATAGGCGTGAAAATGCTGCATTTTTGTTAACGGATACACTTCCTTAGGAGGCCGCCAAGGAGCCGACCGATCCCTGTGTCCATATGTTTGTTTAAACAGGACTTCTCGCTGCTGAGCTAAGCCTCGGAGGCAGGACAGTGAGATGAGGATGTTCCCGCGTTTTCAGGAAAATCAAGATTCTGTCCAGCTATGGGTGCAGAGTCTAGTTAGGGGGCATTTAAAATTAACCGTTGAGTTTCTCCATCACAGGATATTTGTTAAATAAATAAATGAAAGCCATGAAAGGGCTCACCAAATGAGTTCTTTCCCACAAGAATTTCTCATTTCTCCTTCAAGACTGATTGGAGGAGTTCTTTGGACTTAAACATACGATCTCAGGGAAGCAGGGCTTGCTGAATCACAGGCATCTGTCTTGGGGAGTCTTTGCTTTCATGCTATGCTGTTATCATCTTGAAACGTTTAATAATAAGGGGCCTCAAATTTTCATGTTGCACCAATAATCATATTTTGCCACGTATAATGTGCTCCTATGGATAATGTCCACTCACTTTCTTGCCCCAAACTTTCAGGTTAAAAAAAAAACAACTTACATTTTAGGTTTTTAATTCAAATTTATACAGGGGGGACATAAAGTTCCTATGCCATTTAAATTCATTAGTTTAATCTAAATTAATGAATTTAAATTCATTAGATTACTATTAGTAATCTAATTTTAATTGCACATGAACTTGATGTACCCTATTTAGATACTTGGGTTTTTGTTGGTTGGTTGGTTTCGTAAGGGAATGTTAGCATTTGTTTTTGTTTTTGTTTTTTTTAACATTTTATGGTATGAGAAATTTCACATAACAAATAATTACAAGACCCAAGAACAGATACAAGGTGTAAGAGATTTGATGTGCTGGTAACAAATAGTACTACCCAGGTGTGATGCACGTCCTAATTTTTCCCCTTGAAAGTTTGGGCCAGAAAGTGCACATTCTATACATAATATGGTATGTTTAAACCCACAATTGTGTAGCTAGTTCTTTAGGGAAGCTAACACCTGTGCAGACTTGTCTGCAATACTCTTGATGGTGACAGGGAACACGATAAAGATGATGGATAACCTTGAGAATATCTGCCCTCTTGCAGTGCACGAAGATATTCCCATAATGAGATACTTTGCATAAAACGGCTTCCGGCAGCCAGTGTTGCACAGCGGTTAAAAGGATGTGTTTGATCGTCAGAATGACCCAAGCAGAAATCCCTGCCCTGTCATTTTACAGGGAAATTAATTAGCCTGAGATGCAGTTTCTTTATCTGTTAAACAGGGACACTGTCACCCACCTAGTAGGGTCTTGGAAAGGATTAAGGCAGGACATGGGTGAAGTGCTCAACATGGTGCCTTGGACATGGAAGACCCCCCTTTAGTGGTGATTGTCATTATTATTTTCGGACTAGCGTTACTACTGTGTTCCTTTTAGCCTGCTGAACTTAACCTGAGTTCTCCAGCAGTCTCCTGACTTTTCAAATGAGGTTTCTAACACTTGGTGCTTACCCACGGGTATGTTTGCTAATTTTTTCTCATAGAGCCACAGGTGATAAGATTAGAAAGTCAGGTCCTAGATAGACTTCTTTGATCTCATGAGTAGTATATTTGAGCTAGTGGAGGTTCGTTTGAAGGTTTTTTTCTCTTAGGTACTTTGAATCCTTGAACTAATTTTTACTCACAACACTTCTGACTCCAAATGCATGGTGTCTTTTCACCACCAGCTGGGTATCCTACAAGTCGAGTCCATTCTGGGTCTATTTATTATGCTCGGAGTAAGCATCGGATCCCACAGGTTCAAAGCTCAGTCCCTCAATCCTGCTCTTTTTTCAGATACCAATTGTGGGTCAAGGCCATTTGTACTTCTGACCCACCAGATGTAAAGTCAGGGGGTTGCCACACCCCTTCTCAAATTTGATAATTTGATAGAACAGTTTGCAGAACTTAGGGAGACACTTTACATGTTTACCGGTTGATTATTAAAGATAGAACTCAGAAGAGCCAGGTGGAAAAGATGCATAGGGCGTATGGGGGAAGGGAGTGGAGCTTCCAGGCCTCTCTGGGTGCACCTCACTCCCAGCACCTGGGTGTATTCACCAACCTGGAGAAGCTTCAAATCTCAGTATTTAGGAGGTTTCTTTATGTAGACATGATTGATACAATTATTGGCCATTGGTTATGAACTCAAATCTCAATATTTAGGGGGTTTCTTTATGTAGACATGATTGATGCAATTATTGGCCATTGGTTATGAACTCAATTTTGAGTCCCTTTCACTGCTGGAGGTTGTGGGTGGGCCTGTAAGTTCTAACCCATCCTGAAGCTACCTGGGGATCCCCAGACACCAGTCATCTCGTTAGCATGCAAAGACACCCTTATCTCTCCTTTGAGTCAAAGGGTTTTAGTAGTTGTGTGCCAGGGAG
Organism: Galagoides demidoff; assembly: GCA_963574575.1. Taxonomy (NCBI): domain Eukaryota; kingdom Metazoa; phylum Chordata; class Mammalia; order Primates; family Galagidae; genus Galagoides; species Galagoides demidoff. The sequence continues at coordinate 32,820 of CAUYQV010109484.1, forward strand.
ACAAAGACCAAATATTTATTTTTATTATATCACAGTCCTATAATATGGGGATTTCCCCAAGCAAGGAGTACCTGACTCCCCACGCACTCACTCACTCACCCATTCATTCATTCATTCATTCAGAGACTATATGAAATAGGACTGATTATTTTAGGAGGCTGTTGGGCAGAGGTAGAGGCAGCAGAAGGGGTATTCAAGCCTAAGTTGGGTGTTACCGAGGGCCACAAGCCTTGGTAGGAGGGGTGGGCTGGACGACTCTTGTCTCTTTAAGGGTCTATGATGTCCTTGCTGTGACATTAGCCACATTAACCCCAACAGTTGGTTGTTCATAGATTCCAAAACCTTGAAACATCTCCAGGGATATTTGGTAATCCCATCATAGATGACCAAGATGAGTAGGGATAACGGAGAAACGAGTGACAGAATGTTACAATTACCAGAGAAGCTGGTCTGCGGTGTAAAAGGAACCTGTGCGTGGTACAGAAAAGAATGCTTGGACCTTGCAAATAAAACATAAGACAATGGTATGCCGTCATGGCATTAAATGATTTCTATATGATTATTTTTTCAGGGAAATCAAATAGTTCAAAAAACAACTTTTAAAAAATGTTCTTGCTCATAAATTTTCTCCCTGGTAAATTTTCGCAGGACTCTGAATTTTCAGGGATGTACCTGTTTGATACCTGGCAGGTGTAAGCCTTATTAGGGCACCGTTCTATAAGGGCGAGAGTCTACTCCTAACCAATGTATTCATCCTACATGAAATCCATACTAATTAGACATAAGCAAGATTAAAAAAAAAACATGTATGATCTCACTAACCTGCAGTAAATATCTCTAACACTGGTATGTTTCCATTCAGATGCGTATTCACAAGTCGCTACATTTTTTATCACGGGAGCCTAACCTACAGTTTGTCCTCTAACCTAATATTTTTACTTGGCAATGTGTTTTGAACATACGTTGATGAATGACTCTATAAAGCTGTTGAACGGCTCTATATAGTTTTCATTTGTGAA
>CAUYQV010109485.1:0-13497 GCA_963574575.1 Galagoides demidoff
GATGCCTGCAACCAAAAAATGGCCGGGCGTTGTGGCGGGCGCCTGTGGTCCCAGCTACTTGGGAGGCGGAGGCAGGAGACTCGCTTGAGCCCAGGAGTTGGAGGTTGCTATGAGCTGTGATGCCATGGCACTCTACCCAGGGGGACATGTCGCTTGAGGCTCTGTCTCAAAAAAAAAATAAATAATAAAAATAAAGTTCTGGGGCAGCGCTTGTGGCTCAGAGGAGTAGGGCACCGGCCCCATATTCCAGAGGTGGAGGGTCCAAACAGCCCTGGCCAAAAACTGCAAAAAAAAAAAAAAAAAAAAGTTTTAGCCAAATTTCTTAAGGCTTCTCTAGAATCATATTGACTTACAGTATCTTATGTAACATGACTGTACATAATTAAATGTTAACTGTCTATTTGAGGATAGAAGTTTTCCTTAAAACTTCTTCACTCTGTTAGTACCATAGCAAAAACAACAGCACCAACAAAATCCCAAGTATTTTGCACGTGATTTCAGCACTTGTTGTATTAACAGTTATTTAATCGTTTTTTAAACATTCTTTGAGGATTTATGTATGTTGAAAACTTAAATAATTGGCTCTTTAATATAACTGTAAAATGAACAAAAATCATTTAAAATAAGCTCTTACAGAAATTAAGACATTATTTACTTCAGTAAATACAGATGAAGAGCGTCAATTCAGTTTTTCCGGGTCTTAGCCTTATTCTCTGCTAGGACTATCAGTTGTAGAATATTAAGTCACAATTCTTGTGACCATCCATACGAGATACTAGTGAGCAAGGAGAATTGGAGTAGAAGAAAAATTTATGAAGGACGAGGTCCAAAACTTCTGGAGTCCAGGAAACCAAAAGGAATCCTGCTCCCCAGAAGGAGGAGCCTGTAGCAGTTGTGAGCTTCCTAGGAAGAAGCCGGGTCAGAGAAACGCACTTGTCTGCCCCACAGAGCCAGTAGATGGATGGATACTTAACACGTTTGCAAAAGATGGAAATGTTCTAAATGAAAGGTAAATTGAGAAATAATCTGTTATTTGGAAAACTAGTGGGAAAATATGGATAGAATTCAGTGGGATACCATGAGGAGAATAGAAATATTTTGTTTTTTGCACACTGACAATCATGTGAGTAAAAAAAGGGCAAATTTTCTTTTATTATGTTACAAATATCCTCTCTGTGTTTTCCGTCCCATCAGCCTGCTCAGTCCTGGGAGTTGCACAGCTGGACTCTGTGATCATTGCTTCACCTCCTATTGAAGATGGAGTTAATCTTTCCTTGGAGCATTTACAGCCTTACTGGGAAGAGTTAGAAAACTTGGTTCAGAGCAAAAAGATTGTTGCTATAGGTACCTCTGATTTGGACAAAACACAGTTGGAGCAGCTCTATCAGTGGGCACAGGTAAAGGACGGCGACATCCTGAGCACTTGGAGAGGGACCTGCCCTTTTCAGTCTTTGCTGCACACTGTTGAGTGCCCTGCACACAGCAGACACTGGGGGGTGACTCTGCCAAATGTGGGACATTTTTGTGTGTGTTGAGGAGTGGGTGACTCAATCATTAGGAGTTTTTTTCCCACGTCTAATTGAACTGAATATTAATCCCAGTTAAAATGAGTGATAAAAACACTAGAAAATGTATTGAAGCCTTTATAGCCAAATGAATTGAGGCCATTTCCTTCAGTTTTATTTATGTGCTGAAAATATTACATTCTTCTTTAGGTATTAGACCATGGCTCTAATTTCTGAAGTAAAGGAATATTATATGTAACAAATATGGGCAGCACTTGTGGCTCAGTGGGTAGGGTGCTGGCCCCATATACTGAGGGTGGCAGGTTTGAACCTGGCTCTGGCAAAACTGCAACAAAAAATAGCTGGGCGTTGTGGTGGGCACCTGTAGTCCCAGCTACTCAGGAGGCTGAGGCAAGAGAATCGCCTAAGCCCAGGAGTTGGAGGTTGCTGTGAGCTGTGATGCCACAGCACTCTACCGAGGGCAATAAAGTGAGACTCTTAGAAAAGAAAAGAAAAAATTTTGCTGTTATTCAGAGATGTGTAAGACTCTCAGTTCATATGACTTGATATGGAAGGAGTGTCATACATTAACCACACTCGCCCTCTAGTCTAATAACCTACAAAATAATTAGGGAAATTACTTACTAGTATTTTACTCCCTGTATTTTTTTAAAGCCCTTTTCCTTCATCCTCAGGCTTCCCTTCAGAGCTTTCAGTTTCTCATGGACAGGAATACCCTAGACTCACCTAGAGAAAGTGTTGCCCCTTCTCCCTTTGACTTGGTGATAGCCAAAATTTGGCCAAGGAACACTGGAGAGACTTGGATGATTCAGAATGTATATATAAATTAACCATACAACTGTTGGAAGCTATCAGTTCTTCTCTTTCAAAATGTTTGATTACTAGCCATATTTTATATTTTAACATTAAATGTGCTTATATTTGATCCTTTACCTTTAAGATCTATTCTCTTTATAGCTGAAACCATCAAACTTAGAATCATGTCTTTTTCCTAGACAGATGAATTAGATTGTTAAACAGTACATTTTATAAACTACAAGCACTGTAGAGTGTGATTTTTCAGTATACAGTAGAACCTCTATTGTTGACCTCCTCCCTTTTCTAACCATCTCCTTAAGTTGACCTAATTTTCATAGAGTAGACATGCACCGCCTGTACTGAGGCCTAGTTCCTTATGTTGACCAGTTTGTTACAGTCCGTTGGGTGGTCAACTTACAGAGGTTCTACTGTATTCTAAAATTAAGTCTTCTTATTGCTTGTTGCTTTCTACTTTGTGTATTGTCCTTACTTTGGGAGAGATGTCATTTTGTTTTCATTTCTAGGTAAAACCAAATAGTAACCAAGTTAATCTTGCCTCCTGCTGTGTGATGCCACCTGATTTGACTGCATTTGCTAAACAGTTTGACATACAGCTACTGACTCATAATGATCCAAAAGGTGAGACTAGCATTTTCATCACAGAGATTAATCATGAGCTTTTGTCTCACAGAAAGCTTCTTGTTGAAATTTAATTTTAAGTGTTTGCAGTGATAAATGTACAGTGTTAACTAGAATTAATTTTAATGGTTAGTCCAAAACATTTATGCCTTTATTTTCAGAAAGCTTAATTTTATCTTTGGGGAGAAAAAAAGTGAACAGATCATTTCCCAACATCTGTTGGGGGTTCACAAATGTTGAACTATGAAGAAAAGATCTTTTGAGACATTCTAAATAGTAACATACATAATCTTGTCTAGGATGGTGAAGATTGGACCAAAGGGTCACTTAAAAGAATAAATATATGGGGGCAATGCCTGTGGCTCAAAGGAGTAGGGCACCAGCCCCATATACTGGAGGTGGTGGGTTCAAACCCAGCCCTGGCCAAAAACTGTAAAAAGTAAATAAGTATCTGGAAAAAGAGGCATATAATTTAATAAAAAAAATATAATGGGGTCCTTACCTAACAAAAGCAATCAGTTTAACCTGGTTCTGTGTACCCTCAATGAATCTCCAACAATTAAAAAAAAAAGCATCTTAGGATATTATTTTATTAATCATCACTGTCAAGACATACACCTCTAATAGTGAACATTATTTGATAAATGAGAATGACTTGCCTGCCTTCTGTAGAATAATTTTTATCAACATTTTAGAAATTAACTAAGATAGGCTAGGAAGAAAATGTTTAACTCATACAAATAAATGTTTCTGAGAGCCTGTAATGTTTACGAAATATTCTTAGTATAAGTGGGGGAAGTCTTGTGACATTTTTGTAGAGATACTGCTTTAATAAATATTGGAGTAACTTATATTTCATAAATGATTCCTGGAGAAAAAACATTCAGCTTTTACTCCTATCTTTTTACATCTAAAAAAATGACATAATATTGGTGGGTTGATTAAATTTCCTCATTTTTAGAATACTATGAATAACCTGTTAAGAGTTGGTACTATTTACTAGCAGTCTGCTCCATTCTAATTTTTTAAGTGTTTAATAAGGGCCGCGCCTGTGGCTCAAAGGAATAGGGTGCCAGTCCCATATACTGGAGGTGGTGGGTTCAGAACCTGGCCCCGGCCAAAAAAAAATAATGATAAAATAAAGAAAGAAGCTTAAGTGTTTGATAAGAAGTGGAGGAGGAAGAGTTTTAATAATTATTATTCCTTCGATGCTAGGCATCATACCAAATACCTCAGAAAAATCATCTGTAATCCACACAATAGCTGAAACTAGACATTTTATTGATGAAGAAATAGAGCCTGAGAGTTTAACAAACTAGCCAAGGTCACCCAGCTCAGGGCAAAGTTTGAAGTTGGATGTAGGTTCTGGATAATTCTGGAGCCTTTCCCACTATGCTGTACTATCTCTTTGATTTGAAACATTAGTATTACAGTACTTTAGTCTCAAACTTTTATCTTTCCCTTTAAATGATATTAGAATACGATATGGTGACTTTTGCCTCCCCTGTAGAGCTTTCACAAGCAAGTAAATGGATTCCTTTAAAAAAGAAAAAAGTCATTTTGGTGAAAACTAACTAAGAATTGCTTTAATTTATTATAAAATATAAGCTGTTTAAATTTTATCTTTCCATATGATTGTAGTTATCATTTATCTGTTTACTTCTGAGTAAAGCAGTAATTGTAACCAGCAGCTGAAGATGGAGCCTGTACTCTGTTTTAACTCTGCTTCAGAAAGGCTCAGTCCTTGTTTCAGGAGGAAAGGAAAGAAGAAAAGACTAACCTGTCTATTATTGTATTTCTATGTATCCAAGTGTTGAGGTTTAGATTGTGTTAATACATCATTGTTATGACAGAGTATGCTGCATATATTTATATGAGGAGAGACATTTAATACTTCTTTTATGGGTTTGTGTTACATAATTTGATACTTGGTTGTCCTTTGAACTTTAATTCTAAACCTTTTGGTTAGAATTTATAGGCTCATCCTGCGTACAGCATTAGTGAATCATCAGACACTTGATATGAAGCAATTCTTCATTTAATTTGTTGTGTTATACTGACCAAAGAGTTAATATAGTTGAATTTTAAAAGTATGTAGTTAATAAATAGCACAGTTGTCTAATTTTGTGTCAGATTTTTTATTTGTAAGCAACCAAATTGTAAATCATTTAACTGGGCTTGTCATCAAACATAGAATTTTGTTTGTAAGTCCCCTGAAGGTCTAATTCCATTCTGAAATTACCCTTATTCCTCCTAGGATTTTATTTTCCATTACCCTTTGTCCTAGTAGTTGTAGTAACAATTTAACTGCAGCCAGCATAAGATTGTAAAGTAGATGATCCTGACTTTAGAATTTTTTACTTTTTATTTGCTTTACCCCTGCTCCAATCCCATTAAATCTAAACTGTATTGTACCACATTCCCTCAGGAGCCTCTTCTCTGCTAGATAATCTGATAAATAAGTCAGTTATTTATGTTACTTTTCCAAAGAGAAGTTTGCATCATATTTATGAAAACTAACATTTACTAGCTCTGTGACCTTGGGTAAGTTACCTAACTTCTCTCAGTTTCCCCTCTATAAAGGGGAATAATAGCTATCCCACAGGGTTAACATGTATATAAATGAGTTAATACAAGTAAGGTACTCAGACAAGTGCTTGGCACATGATAATAACTAATACTTACCGAGCGTTTACTGTTAGTGCTGTTCAGGTTTCACAACAGTGCATTTGAGGGTAGGCAGGTCCTGTCCCACTCCCCAATCATCCTGTATAGATAAATGGCCATGTGATCCCTACCTATAGGTTGGTTTTGACCTGAGTGGAATTTTTCCATAGTGATTGGTTCATTCATCAGACATTGAGCACCACAAGCTAGGTATCATTCTGGGTACTTAAAGAGATGAAGGACTAACTCAGACAAATGCCAACCCTTATGGAATTTATATTCTTTTTTTTTTTTGAGACGGAGCCTCAAGCTATCCCCCTGGGTAGAGTGCCATGGCATCACGCTCATAGCAACCTCCAACTCCTGGGCTCAAGCGAGTCTCCTGCCTCCGCCTCCCAAGTAGCTGGGACCACAGGCGCCCGCCACAACGCCCGGCCATTTTTTGGTTGCAGCCATCATTGGTGTTTGGTGGGCCCGGGCTGGGGATTCGAACCCGCCACCTTAGGTGTACGTGGCTGGCGCCTTAGCCTATTGAGCCATAGGCTCCGAGCCAATACCAGCTCTGTTATTTATAAACAAACTATGAAGCACTCGACCGTTTGATCTTCACCACTCATTCGTAAGATGTAAATAATAATAATCACCACCTCATAGGTTTCACGTGAACTTTAAATGAAAGGACATGGTAATGGTAATTATGATTAGGTAAATGAATGAAACATACAGTTAGCATTCCCTTCCTTTTCCTTTCAGTGAGTGGCACGTGGTATTTCATGCCCAGTATCCTCAGGCCGGGGGTCCACAGAGAGTCACGTGGGGACTCTCCTCCGGGGCAGATCTTAGCCTCATGCTCCTTCTCTCATCCCTTTGGAACATATGAATTCATAAATCACTTGGTTATCTGCTCTCTACTCTCCACCTTGGCAGCTAATCTGAAAAATTAATCTGTGTTAACATAAACAGTGAAAGGATTAGCTCTAATAGGCTATATCTGTAGCTGAAATGGATAGTGAGACATTGGGTGTTATGAAATGTCCTGTTTCCTATCTAACCTCCCCAAAGGTTCTGGACCTAAGGATAAAATCGTTCTGAGATGCGAGACGAAAGGAAAACGGAGATCCAATTCATGATTAAAGTGGCTTTAATTCCACCTGGAGTGCAGGTGGGGTGAGATTCCTGACTAGGGAGAAATCCGCAGGTGGGCGCTGGTGGACAGGGATTTAAAGGGTTTGGGCAGCCAGGATTGGTGGCATTGCTATTTCCTGGGAGGGACGTGAGTCTGACCCTTCTTGGGCGGGGCAAATTTATTTGGGCAGGTACCCCTGATTCTATCAATCCCTTCCACCTTTTTTAAATGGTTTGGGTCTACAATTCTGGTATCTCGGAGGTGAGTTATGTTTTTAGTATTTGTACAGTAACAGATAATTAAACTTCAGTATTTGGACAGTGGTAATTAACTGGAGCAATCAGGTTTCCTGTAGATGAGGTTAACTAACAAAAAACATAAGACTAGAAAATATAAAGGGAACTAGCATTCATTCAATACTTTCTGCATTCCAAACACTGTGTGAAAATATTTAAAAGTTGGTTCACTTAATCCTAACAAATAAAATAGGCAATGTAACCAGGGATTAATGCAATTAAATGATTTGCCCTAGGCCACAGTAGGCAGAACTGGTATTTATCTCCAGTTTGTTTAGATACGAAACCTACTTTTTTTTTTTTTATTACAGCTTTTCAGTTTTCACACCTTGTGAGAGAGATGAGCAGCTGTAGGAAACTTACTGTTAATTTAGAATAAGCAGCAAAAAGTAAAATTTGGTTTCTATGGGAAATCTGTTTACTCATCTATGGAATTGTAGGATGTTAATTTGTTAAAGAATCTCAGTTTCATGTAGAGGTTTGGTTAATATTAGCACAGAGAAGACTCCCCTACTAGCCTCAAACCATTTTTCTAATAATACTATTTGCTTTTTCTACTTGTGCTATTCAGTGTATGCTTTCTGTTGCAAGGCCAGTATTAAGTCTATATGATTCTACTCTGGGCCAGTAGTATATCTACGTGGTTCTATCCTGAAACACTACCTGTTTCAGGGACCTCTCAGGTGAGTTCAGTAGCCCAAATGACATTGTCTAGCCCTTGTGTTATCCTCTGAACCATAACATGTAAAATCCTCCCAACTTTCTGGGCCTTCCGTACAGTATATATTAATGGGAATTGAGGATAAAAGAAAGCAGTCCAGAATTGTCCTTGATGAGCTAAGGGTTAGCTCTCAAGTCATGCTCCCAATTTTTCTGCTCACTAAGTTATCTACAGATTTCTTTTTCCAGGAGGGAAAATTTGATGTTCTAAAATGAATCCCAGGTGAAGTCTGACATTTTACTTAAGTAACAAGTCTTTGTTCAGGTTGTATTTAGTAGCTAGTAGGCTTTTGTACTAAAAATCTCATGCCAGTTATGGGGGGCAGGGCAACGCAATGATGTGTTTTCTGCTGAAAAGAAACCCTGGCAAATTGTCAAATGGTGTGGAGGCATTTTGGCCTCATTCATGATCTGGCAACAGGCAATGTCATTTGTAGTACTGAGATGCTTAAGTAAATCTAAAGCAAAAAAGGAGTGTATCTTGTCTGTAGAATCTGTGGTAGTGAGACGGCCTCTAATACCCACTCCATGCTCCCTGGAGCTCTTCAGAGTTCTATTTCTGTAAATATTTGGTTATAAAAGCTAGCTTCAATGAAGTATTGTCTCAGCAAAAACAAGAAACTCCATTCATATCACAGGGATACTATGTTATGGGATTTTTACATTTATGGCTTTCTGACCTGCTGTGTTGTTTACCATATATTCACCTAAAGATTGTATCCAATTACCCGGGAAACCAATTGATTCATTACAGGACACTGGTGTGAAGGAAAGGTGGGTGTTTCTCAAAGGAAAATGAATGCAAACACAAGAGTTAGGTTGTGTACTTTAGTTAATTCATAGGTAAGTCACAGTCAGGTATGGAATTCATACCAAGAAATGAACAAAAGTACAAAAACCAAAATTAAGGACAAGGGCGTTGAAGAAAAAGAAATAAAAAAACATTTAGATAGAGAGGAGGAAATAAAATTCTATTTGTGAACAACACGATTATTTATGTAGGAATTCTCAAAGAATTACTGCCAGGTACGATGGCTCATACCTGTAATCCTAGCACTCTGGGAGGCCAAGGTGGAAGGATTGCTTGAGTTCAGGAGTTCCAGACCAGTTTGAGCAAGAATGGGACCCCAACTCTACAAAAACTGGAAAAATGAACCAGGCATAGCGGAATGTGCCTGTAGTTCCAGCTATTTGGGAGGCTGAGGCAGGAGGACAACTGAGCCCAGAAGTTTGAGGTTGCAGTGAGCTAGGATAATGCCACTGTACTCTAGCCAGTGTGACAGAGTACGACTCTGTCTCAAAACAAAACAAAAAAAGAGATTTTGAAGCAATTACAAACTAGAATTAACACATGAATTTAACAAGGTATCTAGATATAAGACTAGTACCCCAAAATAAATTATATTTCTTTTTTTTTTTTTTTTTGTAGTTTTTGGCTGGGGCTGGGTTTGAACCCACTACCTCTGGCATATGGGGCTGGCGCTCTACTCCTTGAGCCACAGGTGCCGTCCAATATAAATTGTATTTCTATGTGCCAGCAATGAACCAGAAATTGTAATTTATGAAATACTATTTATAATTACAACAAAAATATGAAATTCTTAGGGATGTGACAAAATCATGCCATCACTGTACATTGAAAACTATAAAATATGTGGAGAGAAATGGAAGAAGAGCTAAATAAACACAAGGATGTATTGTTTATAGCTGGAAGACTTAATAGTGTTAAGATGTCAGCCGCCCCAGTTTGATCCACAGGTTCAATAAGATCCCAATTAAAATCCCAGCAAGGTTTTTGGTAGATATTGGCAAGGTGTTCCTAAAATTCATATGAAAATGCAAAGAACCTGGAATAGTTGAAACTACTGTGAAAAGGAAGTGCCAAGATGGAGGACCAAGTCCACATGATTCAAGATTTATTACAAAGCAACAATAATCAAGAGTGTGGTACTGGCAATAAGACAGAAAAATAGATCAATTAAACAGAATGAAAAATCTAGATTAGACTTAACCTATCTGCGGACAGTGATTTTTGACAAAAGGTGAAAGACAATTCAGTAGAGAAAGAATAGTATTTTCAGCAAATGGTACTGGAATAATTGCATAGCTATGTATAAGAAAATGAACTTCAACTCAAACTTTGCACCAGATATGATAAGAGCTAACACGACTGGAATTCCTGGCACATGACTTCAGATGGATCAAATCTAAATGCAAAATGTGTAACAATAAAATTTCCAGATGAAAACACTAGAGAGAAATCTTTGTAACCTGGGATCAAGTCAAGATTTCTTTGTCACAACACCAAAAGCAGAAACCATAATAGAGACACTTAATGAATTAGGCTTCATAAAAATTAAAACATGTGCTCTTCAAAGGACACTGTTAAGTGAATGAAAAGACAAGCCACAGACAGAAAAAAAAATTTGCAAATCAAGGGCTTGCATACAGAATATATACAGATAATTCAAAAAGCAGTAGTCGGAAAATAACCATCTTAATAAATGAGCAAGCAATTTGAACAAACATTTCACCAAAGAAGAGACATAAATGGCAAATAAGCACATGTAAAAATTGTTAGTCACATGGAAAATGCAAACGAAAACAACGAGGGCCTACTTACCTACTAGGATGACTATAATTAGAGAAGCGGGTTCTGAGAAGATGGCAGAGTAGGAAGCACCAGGAATCTGTCTCTCCACCTGGACGATGATCACACTGGCAGAATCTGACAGAATTATTTTGGAACTCAAGAGCCTGTTGACAGCTTTTTCCAGGGGGAGGCTTAGATAATATAATGCTGTGAATTCCAGTCATGTTAGCTTTTAGCACAGGAACAGCTCCCCATCCTCTGCCCCTCAGCCCAGTGATGGGCAGCTACACATGGGTTCCCAGGGCAGCTTGCGTCAAGTTTGGGGAAGCAGGGTGGTGCTAAAAGGACCATATCTTTCAAATATTGGGGATCTGTAGTCTGATCATTGATTGCAGCATCTGATCACAGAGGTACAGACAATGAGGTAGTGGCTAATATGGGTACACCAAACACCATCGTTGCAAATCCTTCCCTCTATGGCTAACGTGATGTCCGGGGATTTAAAGAGCTGGTGCCTCTTCTTTTCCTTTTTTTTTTTTCTTCCTCTGTTTCCTTTTTTTGGGAGCCAGACATGGACGACTAGGACATTCCAAAGCAATTGCAGAGCCTGGCACAGAGGCTCATACCTGAAATCCTAGCACTCTGGGAGGCTGAGATGCATGGATTGCTTAAGCTCTCTAAAAATAGCCGGGCACTGTGGCAGGTGCCTATAGTCCTGGCTATTCCAGAGGCTGAGGTAAGAGCATCACTTGAGCCCAAGAGTTTGAGATTGCAGTGAGCTATGATGCTGTAACACTATACTGAGGGTGACAGTGTGTGACTCTGTAAAAAAAAAAAAAAAAAAAAAAAAAAAAAAAGCAATTGCACATATGGAGGAAATTAAAAAGTCTCCACACATACCCAGGTGATGGTACAAGCTCAGCAAAGAGCTGAGAAAACTTTAAGTTTATATTTCAGGCTGATCCTTAGCACAGAGAGATAGCCAACAATAATAATAAAAATAAAAAAAACCCCAGAACCCTAGATAAACAGAAATCAGCAAACCTTGGGGGAGGGAGAGAATGTGATTTCCAAAATACCACATTTCTGGATTCAAATGTATAGTTTTCAACAATAGCAACAACAACAAAACCACATGCATTCAAAGAAAGAGAGAAATACAAGGTCTGATGATTTAAGTTCACAAACTCATCCTAGAAAAAGTGCTACCTACCTCGTTGCAAAATATCACTACAGTCACTTTGGAGTGCTCCCCTTGGTAAGCTATGCACTGAACGTGAGGACCTAGTCCACACTTGCAATTTGCATCCGTGCAGGTATGATGCACTTAGACAGCCATAGCAAGATACATTGTAATCAAAATGTTGAAAGACAAAGACAAAACGAAAATTTTGAAAGCTACAAGAGACAAGTGATTCATCACATTCAAGGATTTATCAATAAGGTTAACAGCAGATATGTCTTCAGACACTTGGACGTCTGAAGACCTGTGATTTAGTCCCCACTATGGGAGGTAGGGATCAGGGGGAAGTGTTTGGGTCATGGGAGCAGAACCCTCAGAAATGACTTGGGTGCTTTCTCCATGTAATGAGTGAGTTCTCACTCTATCAGTTTATATGAAAATGGATTCTTAAAAAGAGCCTCATGCCTGCTCCTCTCTCGTGCTCCCTTTCTCCCCAGGTATTTCTGCTATAATTGGAAGTCCTCTAAAGTCTTCACAGAAGCAGATGCTCACAACATGTTCCTTGTACAGTCTGCAGAATTGTGAGCCAAATAAACCTCTTTTCAAGTTACCCAGCCTCAAATATTTCTTCATAGCAATAATAACCTAATTTAAGAAGTGGACAAAGGATTTGAATGGACATTTCTCCAAAAAAGTATACACAAATGTTCAGCAAGCACATGAAAGAAAGCTCAATATTGTTAGGCAGTAGGGAAAAGCAGATCAAACCCATAAAAGATACCGCAAGACATATAATCAAAAGAATAAAGATAATTTAAAGAAATCTGAAAAGAATAAGTATTAGTGAAGATACGGAGAAAGAAATCAGAACTCGCATGAATCACTGGTGGGAATGTAAAAATGGTGCAGACTCTTTGAGAAGCAGTTTGTCAGTTTCTTAAAGTCTTTGACGTAGAGTTGTCACAGACAAAACAATTCTACCCCTAGTAATCTACCCAAGAGAAATGATAGTCTATGTTCACATAGAGACTTGCACACAAATGCAGCATTAATTGTAATAGACTCAAAGTAGAAACTACTCCAATGTTCATCAACTGGTGAATGGCCAAACATTTATTATAATCATACAATGGGATACTATTTAACAATGAAAAGGCACGAAGTGCTCATACACGCTTTAACAGTGAGTCTCAAAAACATTATACTCTGTTAAAAAAAGAACAAGACATAAAATATCACACATTATATGATTCCATCTATATGAAATGTTCAGAATAGGACAATCTGCAGAGACCAAAGGTAATTCATGGTTGTGTAGGACTGTTGGGGGAGATGAGAATTGACTACTAATGGATGCACAGTTTTTTTGAGGGGTGGTGGTAATCAAAATGATGATTTCTAATCTAAAATTAGAATGATGTTTGCACAGGTCTGTAACTGTGATAACTACCAATGTCTAGTATATCTAACACAGGTGAATTTTATAGTATGTAAATTACTTCCTGATAATGCTTTTAAAAAGTTGTTTGCAACTGTATCTTTTGGGTGGGAGTTTCCTGGAAAAGTAAATCGTGTCAAGGAAGATAGATGTATCATAAAGTTTTGTTAGCAGAGGCAGCAGAACTTTGAAGTCATGTTTGTATAGATAGTAACTTATTGGTGTACATGGTTTCTAGTTTCAAAACAAATATATCTATTTATTTTTAATCTTAAACACATCAGATAGTGATACCTGCAGTGCAGGGATTACAATATGGCATGTGATGGAGAATGAATGGGCGCTATTCCAGACTAAGCATTCAGAGAAGACTTTTTTTTTTTTTTTTTTGAGACGGAGCCTCAAGCTATCCCCCTGGGTAGAGTGCCATGGCATCACAGCTCATAGCAACCTCCAACTCCTGGGCTCAAGCGAGTCTCCTGCCTCTGCCTCCCAAGTAGCTGGGACCACA
>CAUYQV010109486.1:0-30020 GCA_963574575.1 Galagoides demidoff
GGGCACCTGTGGTCCCAGCTACTTGGGAGGCAGAGGCAGGAGACTTGCTTGAGCCCAGGAGTTGGAGGTTGCTATGAGCTGTGATGTCATGGCACTCTACGCAGGGGGATAGCTTGAGGCTCAGTCTCAAAAAAAACAAATGCAGATGTAGGTGAGTTCATTCATAATTTAATGAGTGACGTCTCTTCATGGCATGTTTAAGTCACAAGTATATTCAGGAGGGTAAAATTTCTCTCTTAGGCCAGTTTCTCAAATTAACCTATTAAGAATTCACCTGCCATTTGTTGAGTTCTTATGGGTCCTTAAATTGCTTTGCATATATCCAGGTCCTTAACAACAGCCCTATGAGGTATGAATTGTGTAGTTCCCCAATTAGAGATGACAGACCTAAACTTGTCCCAAAAATACAGCCACTAAATATATTTTGATTTGAAATTGCTATGATTTTTAATGGGAGGGGTAGTTCTAGCTAAAGTTTGAGGTACTTTGTGAACATAGAAAGTGGATATAAAAGTATGTTATAATCCACTTTTAAAGTATTATCTGATTCCATTCTGATCATTTTAGTGATAGTATCTTAAGAATGTAAACACGGGCCCAGAAATTACATGATCTGTTTAAGGACATAGCAAATGGGGAGCCAGGTCTCTTGATTCTGAAGCAAACTTTTAACTACGGACAGAACAATTTAAAGAACTGAAATTCTTGATATCCCAGTCTCTTTCCTGATACCTGGGTGTTTTATAGTTAGGCTTAGTGTATGTGGATTGTGTTCTGTGTTGATGAAAATTGCTTAATTGACCATTGCCCCCACTTAACTGTTAGATTTGTTGACAACATTTGCTCTCAACAGTGTTTTCTGAACTGCAGGCTGGAAACTATTAGATTATAAAATCAATTAATGTATATAATAAGATGAGAAATACAAGAGTAAGGCTGGCTGGGTGTGGTGGCTCATGCCTGTAATTCTACCTCTCTGGGAGGCCAAGGCAGGTGGATTGCTTGAGGTCACAAAATTGAGACCAGCCAGAGCAAGAGCAAGACCCCTGAAAATAGCAGGGCATTCTGGTGAGCTCCTGTAGTCCCAGCTACTTAGGAGGCTCAGGCAAGAGATTAGCTTGAGGTCAGGAGTTTGAGGTGGCTGTGAGCTGTGGTGCCATGTCATTCTACCCAGGATGACAAAGTGAGACTCTGTCTCCAAAAAAAAAAAAAATGGGTTAGTGTTGACTTGTGAACAATACTTTTTTTTTTGAGACTGAGCCTCAGGTTGTCCCCCTGGGTAGAGTGCTGTGACATCACAGCTCACAGCAACCTCCAACTCCTGGGCTCAAGCAAGTCTCCTGCCTCCGCCTCCCAAGTAGCTGGAACCATAGGTGCCCGCCACAAGGCCCGGCTATTTTTTGGTTGCAGCTGCCATTGTTTGGCGGGCCGGGCTGGATTTGAACTTGCTACCTTAGGTGTATGTGGCTGGCACCTTAGCCACTTGAGCCACAGGTGCCGATCCAGAACAATACTATTTGTTGGATTATTTTTGTGTATGCTTCCTGAAAAATTGAGGGCTATCCATTTTAGTATCCCTTAGTATCTAAATTACCAGATTGCTTTCTAGTAATATGATACTTACATTGCTGGATTGTGAAACATAGTACTAGTGACCATGCTGCACCCATCATGAATGGAAAAATAATAAATTTCCTAATGCTTGAAGATTCAGACATGTTTTAAGTGAGAAAATTGATTGGAGTTGGAGGTACTGATCTGGCAATATTTAATAAGTAAGGATGCAGTTCTGGGGAAAGGTTTTAGCTTGATTTTTTTTCTTTAAAGACAGTTTTCTGTAAGTTCATCTGGCCTTGTAGAATTGAAGTGGGCTCAGATACAGTACAAGTGTGGTGATTCAGTGCTGTCTCCTCTAATCTGGAAAACTTAAGAGGCTTTTTAGCACCAGTTCTCACCTAGAGATGATGATGAAATGGTGCCTTGGTATGTTGAATTGCTCCTTACAGATGCATGAATGTTAACAACTAGGAAAGCTGAGGTGCTAGAAAGGCTACATTACTTGTACAAAATTTCAGTGGCAGGGAATGAGTAGGGACAGCATTTGAACTTAGATTTTTGTTGACTCCATATGAGTAGTGCTATGAACATAGTGTAGTAGCAATTGGTAAGTTTGTTTCTCTTGGATATTTATTTACATAGGAATGTACTTGCTTTGGGTATGGTGAATGGTTTTATTTTTATTCATCAACCCATTCTGACACCAACTTTGTAGGTAGGGTAAGGGCTCAATCATACTAGACTGCCCCTATTTCAGATAACCTATTTTGAGTCCTAGGTTGCCACCTGAATTTCAACCAGCTATAAATAAAAGGTATCCTCACAAGTCCCTCCTGGCTCTGTAATTAGCTAGAATGGCTCATGCAACACAGGAAGACATTTTTGCTGCTATTGCCAGTTTGTTATAAAGGGTACAAATGACCCCAGAGGAAGAGGTACTTAAGATGTGGTCCAGGAAGGTTCCCAGCACAGGAGCTTCTGTGGAGCTTCTTCCTTCCTCTTGTCACAAAAATGTGTTTTTCAGCCACATCAGAGAGTTTTGAAACACTCTGAACCCTGACATTGAGGGGATTTTATAGAGGTTTCATTATGTAGGCAGGATTGATTATATCAATGACCTTTAATGGTTGACTTAATCTTCTACCCCTCTTCTCCCTTCCTTGTAGGTTAGGAGATGAGGCTGAAAGTTCTACCCCTCGGCCTTAGTCTGCCTTAGTCTTCCTAGTGACCAGCATCCTTCCCTGCGAGCTACTCCGAGGCCTCCAGTCATCTCATTAGTGTTAAAAAGACATTCATCACTGGGGAAAGTCTGAGGGTTTTAAGTATTGTATGCTAATCAGGAACCCCAACTGAGGATAAAGACCAAAATAGATATTACCTATTACCCATACCTAGTAACTGTTTAACTTTATGATGAACTTGCTAAACTGTTATCCAAAGTAGCTGCACTATTTCATGTCCCATCAGCCATGTGTAAGGGCTCCAACTTTCTCCACATCCTTGCCAACCAACCCTGGTTATCTTAGTGAATGTAAAGTGGTGTCTTGTGGTTTGCATTTCCCTAGCGAATAATATTGTGAACATCTTTTCATGTACTTAATTAACCATTTGTGCTTATGAGCCATATCTTTGGTAAAATATCTATTAAAATCTTCGCATTTCCATCAGGTTGCTTAAGTTACTTGTGCAAAACAAGCCATTTTACAAAGAAGAATGCAGATTTATTCTTTTGCATATGCATATCCAGTTGTCTTGGCACTTTTTGTTGAGAACTGCTATTTCCTAATTGAATGGTCTCAGCACTCTGGTTGAAAATCACAATATATGGGCTCATTTCCGGACTTTAAATTGTATTATATTGAGCTAAATGTTTTTCATTATGTTTTACAATCAAAAAATGAGTGTTTTTCATTACTAAATAACTACAAAATGCATTTTTTCAACATTAAATTTTAGTGCCTACCTTAAAGATATTTATAGTATCTACTTTAAAGTATGAAGTTTGTGAATTAAAAAACTAAATAATATGGCTTAGATTAATTGAGGTTATTAAATATTTTTTGGCTTTACATCCCTGTACCACCTTTCTAGATTAAAAAAAAGGGGGGGGGATCCTCACCCTAATTCAAATTCAGGTGATTGTCTTTGGTTTTTTCCAAATAAGATCACTTAGTGCAGTGGTTCTCAACCTGTGGGTTGCGACCCACAGGGACCGTATTAAAGGGCTGAGGCGTTAGGAAGGTTGAGAACCACTGACTTAGGGTTTGCTGACATAGCATAGATGAGTAGGTTCCTCTAAAAATTAGTTGCTTTGTGTGTATTTTTGTTTTTAATATCATCTCTTTGTACTAGTGTGTTTAATCATGTTATCATCATGATGTACAGATTTTTGAGTTCCTTGGATTTCGTTAGAGACTACTATGTTCCTTTGAAATGATTTTTTTGTTATTTCTAAGAAGTGATATGAAATTTATAGCAACTATAAGAAAACCGTAAGCTGATTAATATACTATGCAGTGGTAGTCAGAAAGTGATTTCTCAGTTTTGTTAAATGTATGGTTTTAAAAGTAGATTCAGATAACCAAGCATTTGAAATACTATTAATGAAATACAGGAAATTAAAAAAAAGCATAGCATAGATTATGCATGTAGCAAAAATGTTCAGTTAAACTTTTATGTTGAAGTTAAATGATGAAAATGGTCTAATACTTTTTTTTCCCATTACACAGGGAACCAGGATTACGGAGGAGAGAACCTTCCTGTGGTGCTCAGCAGTGGTTCCTTTTCAACATTCACCCTGGATGTACTCTTCACTGTGGGATGAGGTAGTAGGTTGTATAGTTTTAGGGTCACACCCACCACTGGGAGATAACTATACAATCTACTGTCTTTCCTAACGTGATAGAAAAGTCTGCATCCAGGAGGCCTCATGCTAATACATAACTAATTTTGTATAGTATTTAAAATTAATTTGTCTAAAAAATTTGTAGTACAGCATTTGTTTATGATGTGCAAGTTGTTTATTTTAGACATTTTAGCAAGTAGACTAGATGGGGTAGGAATACTGTTTGTTCCTTGTTACATTTTTCTGTTTCAAAATAAGTGTATATTTTCATTGATGCTTATAATTGTACAATGAAATTTTTTTAAAGAGATTATGCTCTTCATTCCAGAAGATGAGAGTGCTCTATCAGAGTGAGGTAGTAGATTGTATAGTTGTGGGGTAGTGATTTTACCCTGTTCAGGAGATAACTATACAATCTATTGCCTTCCCTGAGGAGTAGACTTGCTGCATTATTTTGCTTGTTTTTATCTAGATGATATTAAAACTCTGAAGATTTTAAATTTAATAGTTCTTTATATTTAGTTTATCAGTTGTTAATTTTCTCTGTTAAAGTATAGTTATGGTAGACACAGTGGTAAGATACTTTTTAATTTTTGCATGTGGTATATTTTAGAAATTTGGACATAAGCAAAAATCTTAGAGTGCAATAAGTAAGCATGCTTTAGGAAATCTGAATAGGGGAGCTGGCCTCTTTGGAATTGTGAATAGGTACACATTTCCAGGGTAAGGTCCTGGGTGGTAAAGGTAAATAGAAACTTGGAGCTAAAATGAAGTTAGATTGATTATGATTCATGCCCAGTTTGGATTTGGGGTGACCATGGAGAACATTGTAAATACTGCATCATTGGTGTGTTGATTTAGGCAGACTTTACTCACCAGCCTGGAAAAGGAGAGATTGGCTTTGGATTCTTTTCTTGCTTCCTAGTAAGTAGCTAAGATCTTTGCCTCCCAAATCTGAAGTGGTTCTTATGTTCACAAAGGGGGAATCACCTTAAACTGTCAGATAGGGAAGCTAATAATTTGTTGCTTTAAAGAAAATGTGAGGAAAATGCTAGAAAGGTCTACTTGAATTTTAACATTTATGAAGGCTCATGTTTTAGCTTCTAGTGGCCAAACCATATTGCTGTCTTGGGCCTTATAATCCAGGAAGGCTAAAAGCTCTCTGTTGCAAGTATTTGCTATTTGAACTATTTTGTTTTTGGGAGAAGAGAGAAAAGAGGCAGAGTGTGGGGGTGAGGGAGAGGTCACCTCTTTATAAATATTTCCATTTATTCTGAATTTTTAATTTAGTTTATTTTAGAGACAGAGTTTGGCTCTGTTCCTCAGGCTGGAGTGTAGTGGCAAGATCATAGCTCATTGCAGTCTCACACTCCTCAAGTGATCCTGCCACCTCAGGCTTCCAAAGTGCTGGGATTATAGGTATGAGCCACTGTGTCCAGACTGAACCTTAGAATATCTAAGACAATCACATTTCAGTGCCATTGGCAGCAGAACTTCACATGAGAGGAAACAGGAAACATGAAATTAATCCCTTGAGTGGGCCTAATGTAAGTGATTAATTCTGGACCAAATTTATGTTTTTTATTTTATCCTTGTCATATAGGTGGACACCTGTGAGGAGAATTGATCTTTGTTCCAAACTGGGGATATAAACATTGAGGGGAACGATACTCAATTGCCTTTTGGTATGCCAAAGAAAAGTGGGAATGTTCAGGAAATTATCTTTGGCTTAATCTTTGTTAAATAGACAATATTTAATGTAATTCTGCTAAAAATGTAGCAAGTAGTCATGTACTTTTGTGGTTTTGTGACATGTTTTTTTCAGAGTGGGTACCAGCTATTACCACTGTACAATTGAAAAACTATTTACTAAAGTACAGTGAAAAATGAATTTATGTCTTTTATTTTGTAAGAGTCCTTTTATTAGCTAAGAGAAAGTAAGTGGCTCAGGTGGAGAACTGATTTCTTTCTTTCTTTTTTTTTTTTTTTTTGAGATAGAGCCTCAAGCTATCCCCCTGGGTAGAGTGCCATGGCATCACAGCTCATAGCAACCTCTAACTCCTGGGCTCAAGCGAGTCTCCTGCCTTTGCCTCCCAAGTAGCTGGGATCACAGGCGCCCGCCACAACGCCTGGCCATTTTTTTGGTTGGAGCCATCATTGTTGTTTGGCGGGTCTGGGTTGGGGATTTGAACCCACCACATTAGGTGCACGTGGCTGGCGCCTTAGCAGATTGAGCCGCAGGCGCCGAGCCAGAACTGATTTATTTCAAGTGTTTCTGTGGATAGTGTGACAGTCTCAAAAAGCTTGTTTTTAATGGTGGCAAAAGTCATGATCAGAATTTGCTTCTGTTTAATATAATTCAGGAGTCAAAACTAATACACCTTCAGAGGCCAAGGAAGGACTGGCTATAACTAGGAAATGTGACACATTAAGGGGACAGGGCAGTAAGTTAATTATACTGGTTGACTGATAGCAAGCAGGATTTATAGTTGTATCAAGAAAGGACTGGGTGTGGTGGCTCATGCCTATAATTCTAGCACTCTGGGAAGCTGAGGCAGGTAGATTGCCCTGAGCGCAAGACCAGCCTGAGCAAGAATGAGACCTTGTCTCTAAAAATAGCTGGATGTTGTGATGGGCACCTGTAGTCTCAGCTACTTGGGAGGCTAAGGCAAGAGAATTGCCCAAGAGTTGGAGGTTTCTGTGAGCTGTTATGCTATAGCACTCTATCAGGGGTGACAAAGTGAGACTCATCTCAAAAAAAAGATTTTGTGAAATTTAATATTTATATTTTGGCAACTAAGTGTTTTAAATAAAAGTTAGTGGCTCCAGTGATAACGTGGTGGGCTAAGTATTAGACTACTGATTGTCATCTTCTGGTATAATTAAGTCATTATTTTCTTGTTCCTTTGTAACTGGAGGTTTAATTTTAAGCAAATAGATTTGTGGTTTGTACCAAAAATATATGCCTAGTAACTTTTCAGAAGCATCAATGAAAGAATTCTAATTGGTTTGAATTTTAAACAAAACTCAGCGTGGCCTAATTTAACAGTGTAATTTGAAGTGCATCTGCCAAGTAGAAGACCAGCAAGCAAAAAAAAAAAAAAAAGAAAAGAAAAGAAAATGGGTTCCTAGGAAGAGGTAGTAGGTTGCATAGTTTTAGGGCAGGGATTTTGCCCACAAGGAGGTAACTATACGACCTGCTGCCTTTCTTAGGGCCTAATTATTCCACGGTAACCTGTTTTCTTGCTTTCTTGCTTTGCTATAAGGAGGATTCTTTCTACAGGTTTTCTCATAAGTGAAAACACATTGCAGGAATACTAAAGACAGCAATGTATTTGCATGAGTGATTTATACACAGTGGCATAGTTAACACTCATTACTGAAAAATCAACTAATGAAAATTTGAGACATCTGAAGTCTACTTAGTTATTGTTTCATTTGGGGAGTCACTGGAAGGTTTTGGGAAGCATAGGGTTTTGTTTCTGTTCAAGTTTTACCCTTTGATTCAGAGATTGTCAGCTGTTCTTTTCTGTAGCCCCTACATTATACTTGAAAGAAAGCGTTTAACATAATTATTGAAATATTTTATGGTTTCCTATACTGTATTTGTAAATTATTTAGCTTGCTATGTTTCTAGATTTCTCTTTTGGACTTAAAATTTGGAACATTTCTTCGTATTGCATGATGTGAGAATGGGTCATTGCTTTGAACTGCTCATTATGATATATAATCCTGTGATTGGTCTGTTTAATGTGTACAAGGATAGAAGATCAATAAAAGATGAAAGTGGTTGCCAAGATAAGTTAACTATAATTTGTTAAATACTTTTTCAATAAAAATACATGAAAACTTGTACTTATTAATGTTATTCTTAACCTTCATCTCTGTTCTTACAGAAGTAGATTTTTTTTGGTTTGAAAGTAGATTTAAGGTCCATTAAAGTACATAATTTTGTTTTTCATTAGCAGTAATTTGCTGATTATACTGTCATTCACATATTTGTATTAATAAAGCTAACTCTAAACCGTATCTAGCGCTTCTATTTTTGTAAACATTTGAGTGATTTTGTACAGAATTAGATCTGTTGTGGACACCCACCCTTCTTGTCTCATTATCCTTCAGGCCTGCTGAAGCACATAAGCAAAATGGTTCTGATTATCCCTCCTCATTTTCCCAGTCTGGTTCAAGCATTAGAGGGATGTTGCTAAGTCTGGGATTGTGTGCATTAGTATTTCAGGGGAAACTAATTTTTTCCTAATTATTTTGAACAGTAATATATTTAAAGTCTCCAAGGTAAGAAGGTTGAAAGGGAATTTAATGAAGTTTCCCTTGCTGCCTCTCTGCTGTCCAGTCTCCTCAAAGACTGATCCACTAGTAGAAAGGAGATAGGCTGTGGGGATATTCTCCTCCTCTGACTACTTGAGGCTTTAAATTTTCCTTATAATTTGAGTTAGTTTGATACGGCTTTTAAGGCATTTGGTTCAGTTCTTTAAAATCAGATTTAAAAGTCTTTAGAAGTCTCAATTCTGTCATAATTACACCAATTTCAGGTATGCTTAAGTGAAAAATGCATAGGAAAAGAGGAAGTGAGAATGATGCTAGAGAAGGATGAGGTGATTCCCTAATATTTCATAATTTCTCTCTAGTTTTGCTAATATAGAAGTACTGTAAATACACATTTTGTATATAACCATTTTTATTAAAATATTTGGGTCGTATTTGCAGGCTCTCATTTTTTTTTTTTTCCTTACTACATTGAACTAATTTTTCACATTCCTTGTTCCAGGTTCTTGCTTTGATTTCCACTGTTGGGTTATTGGGCAGGGGGGAAAGGGGTAGGAGAGGAGTTGAGGGGCCAGCTATCTTGCAGTCAGACATTGTTTACCTCAGCAATGTTTGCTGGCTTGAATTGTGCTGACTCCTTGCGATTCTGAAATCCTACTTAATTGAAATTCATAAATTACAATTTTAGTTTGGCTTCAAAACTAGTCTTTTATAAGAGTGGGGTGGACTCCCTGCATGGAGCTGCTAGTAACAACAAAACAAGGTAGAAATAATAGAGGTAACCCAGAGCTGGTATGGAAGCTTGATGACCACTGTCTTAAATTGTATTTTTTCTGTCATCCCTAGCACATGGTTTTCATTCTCAATGTCACCTTTTTGTCACAGCATGACTTCTATAACTGGCCATCACACCCTTTTTCTAACATGAAGATGTCAAGAGGGGGACAATTGTCTGCTAACCTCTTTGAAAAGAATTTTCTCAAGAAACGTGACCTGGTAACTTTTACATGTTATCAATTGGAACTATCATAGACTATAGGCTTCAAGGGATCCTAGGGAGAATTGTCAGGCTAAAAAATAAAATCACAGTTCCCATTATTAAGAAAAGGAGGAAGGAAAAGTTGCTGGCAACTCTATTCAGTAGTGGACATCAGGAAAAAGCATAAAGACTGAGAAGCTCTGTTAGGCTCCTGCTGTTAAAATTAGGTGGCCTCATTTGAACAGTTCTCCCAACCCTGGACCAAATGAAATATTCTTGAGTCTGGGGAGGTTTAGAAGGCCAGGGATATGTGTAACTGTTAAGGTTCATTGTGAGGAGCAGAGAAAACTGACTAGGAGAGGGAGGCCTTCCATTTTATTTGAACTCTGTCAAATATTAGGTATTGCCTCTAGCACAGCATCTGATATATATGTGTAGAGCTAATCATTTTCTTTTTCATGACGCAGTCTCACTTTGACGCCCTTGGTAGAGTCCTATGACATGGTAGCTCACCGCAGCCTCAAACTCGGGCTCAAGAGATCCTCCTGCCCCTGGCTCACAAGTAGCAGGGACTACAGTTGCCTGCCACAACACCCAGTTATTTTTTAAGAGACAGGGTCTCGCTCTTGCTCAGGCCGGCCTTGGAGCTTGTGAGCTCAGGCGATCCGCCCACCTTGGAATAAAGCATTTCTTAATAAGCTTTAATTTCAGGAGATGTTTTGGTTCACAGCAAAATTGGAAAGTATGGCATTCACATAAATCCCTGTCCCCATGCACACATAGTGGTACATTGTAATAAAGTAGTTTTTGTTTTTTCCTTATCTTTGAAGTTCTTCCACTATTAGAATTAGGCTAAGAGGATTAGCTTACTGCCCATGGAAGGAAAGGCAAGTAAGTCAGAAGTGACCAAGGGGTACTTTTGTAGCTTTAAATGCCAGAATTGACCCAGAAGATTAATGACAGAAGCAGGTACTTGAGAGAAAATGACTTTTTGGAATTTTGCATAAACATGAAGAGCTAAACCTGGAGGACTGAGAACAATGAGTCATTATATGCAGTGGACTATAGGAAAATTTGTAGTGAAGAGCCATTTTTTCTACCAAAGTGGAGTTTTACTTGCATTCAGTAAAATAGGAGAAAATGAAACTACATTAGACTTAAGGGAGTGCTGAGGAAGAAGTTGCCCAGCACAGGGGAGGCCTGGAGCAGGGGTTGGGTTTGCACTTTTCCTTCAGAGCATGACCTGAGATGACCACAAAGCTAGAGAAGGGTTGTGTACATTATGGCCTCACAGTAGTAAGAAGCTTAAGGGATACTCTTAAATATAAAAGACAGTGAGGTGCTGTGGCAGGCACCCTTATTTGCTTACTTAAATGTCCTCCCTGCTAGAAAGAGCTTGGATTCTGTTGAGGTATGGGTCTGTGATCTCAGGAAAGATGTCTTAGCTTTTGGTTTAGGGATAGGCATGTGACTGTATCTGACTGAGAAGTAAGGAGCGGTAGTCAGGTGATGATTTCTTAAGAGGAAAGTTCTAAAGGAGAAAAGATGACTGCCTTGTGCTGCACCCTGTTTATGTTTGAATGTGGTTGTGATGATCAGAGCTACTCTAGCCATCTCTTGACTGTGAATGGTAGGTAGGCCAACCTAGAAATCTGATGTTGAACTAATGAACAAATTCTGGTATTTGTTCTACATGCTTCATACTATGTGAGAAAAATGAACCAGACTATGGTGAATAGCTGACACTTGCAGAGGAAAGCTCCTTATGGGATTTCACAAGGGGAAGTCCAGAGAATTCCCCTAACTGTGTTGAAATGTGAGGGAAGGGTGAATGTGCTTATAGGCCATTGGCTAGGAAGAAGTGTTTTGGCTTAGATAGGATGATAGAAAATCAATCTTGACATCTGTGGGAGGACCCTGAACATGAACACAGCATGAGGTTGGGAGAGGCTGATGCCAACCATGAACCTGGGTCTCAAAAGTGGCAGCCAGCAAGGACTAGGCTCAGACGATACGTGTACCATAGTGTTAATATGAGTTAAACCCTATGGAAATTTAGATCCTCCTGAATTTGATAGACCTAGATCTCCTAAAACTTCTTTAAATAAAGACAGTTATCTTTTTTTTTTTTTTAATGAGATGGAGCCTCAAGCTATCCCCCTGGGTAGAGTGCCATGGCATCACAGCTCACAGCAACCTCTAACTCCTGGGCTCAAGCGAGTTTCCTGCCTCAGCCTCCCAAGTAGCTGGGACTATAGGCGCCCGCCACAAAGCCCGGCCATTTTTTTTTTTTTTGGTTGCAGCCATCATTGTTGTTTGGCGGGCCTGGGCTGGGGATTTGAACCCGCCACCTCAGGTGTATGTGGCTGGCACCTTAGCTGCTTGAGCCACAGGCGCCGAGCCAAAGACAATTATCTTAAATGGCGTGAAATTTCATTTAACAGAAATGGGAGTTCAAGATACTTAGCAACATTTTAAAGTTACATTTTAATATTCTTGAATGGTAACTGCAAGCTTTAACCTCTACAGTTAGCCCAGTGCAGAACTTACTATCCATATCTTTGATGATTTACGATGAAATGCACAAGAACATATATATAGCATCACAGCTCACAGCAACCTCCAACTCTTGGGCTTAAACGATTCTCTTGCCTCAGCCTCCCAAGTAGCTGGGACTACGGGCGCCTCCCACAATGTCTGACTATTTTTTTTTTTTTGGTTGTAGTTGTCATTGTTTGGCAGGCCCGGGTTGGATTGGAACCCGCCAGCTCTGGTGTATGTGGCTGGTGCTTTAGCCGCCTGAGCTACAGGTGCCAAGCCAAGAACATATTTTTAAAAGCAAAGTATATAGCTTACCTCACTTAGGTAATGTAAACTAAGTTTCTAAATGCAGGATCTCATTTTAGACACCTTAAGTATATACCAGAATTCACATGACAGGCTATAATATACCACAGTTCACATAACAGGCTCTCAATAAATGCAGTATGTGTGTAGACCTTTGCCTGATACCTTGTTGAGAGAAATTTATGCATTTAAGAACTTTGTTCTTTGTGTTGTAATGAGTTTGGGTTATATGGTACCATGCGTGGGAATCCTCAAACTTTTTAAATGGGGCTAGTTCACTGTCCCTCAGACCATTGGAGGACCGGACTGCGGGCCCAGGACTAGTCAGGCACTAGTTGACAGGCAGTGGTGGCAAAAACACCTGGCAGGCCGGATAAATGTCCTAGGTGGGCTGTAGTTTGAAGACGCCTGATGCAGAGTGAGAATAGCCTGTGTGTATGTATACTGTATGTGACCTTGCTGCTTAAAATATTCCCGCCATCCTCCTGTATTTTTGTCTTGCTTTAGCATAATGGTCATATGGAGTTAACTTGCTTAAATGTTAGGGTGGCATCATCCAAGTCGTTGGTAGCTGCTTGGGAAGCCAAATACTCTTCCCTGAAGTTTGGTGTTTTAACCAAGTCTGAAAGTGGTGTGACCCAGCAGAGGGGGCACTGACCAAAATGAGAAAGGAAGTGGTTGAGAAAATCAAAGATGTTCAAGGTTTGAGGTCTAATACATTTGCTATTGCTCAAGATCGCAAGTAAGCTTCCCTAGGTAATATTTTAATATCATGGGCACACCAATATATGGGGAATGAGGATGCATTCTTATGAATAGCAGAGCAGAAGATACCTGAATAGTGGGAAGAAACATCCCTGTTAGTTGAAAACTACAATGTAATCTTCTGAATATGCCTTTCACTTAGCATTTTTTTTTAGAGACAGTCTCACTTTATTGCCCTCCGTAGAGTTCTGTGGCATCACACAGCTCACAGCAACCTCCAACTCCTGGGCTTAGGCAATTCTCTTGCCTCAGCCTCCTGAGTAGCTGGGACTACAGGTGCCTGCCACAACGCTCAGCTATTTTTTCTTGCAGTTTGGCCAGGGCTGGGTTTGAACCCACTACCCTCGGTATATGGAGCCAGCGCCCTACCAGCTGAGCCACAGGTGCTGCCCCTCACTTAGCATGTTTTTAAGGTTATTTCATAGTGTGACATATAGATTGAATAGTATTCTATTTTATAGATAGCAGATTTTGTTTGTTCTTTAAGCAGTTGTTGGGCATGTGGGATTATTTTCTAGATTTGGCTCTATGTATTAATTCTGCTATAAACATTTGCATATGGTTCTACCAGTTTTCATTTCTCTAGAAGAAATACCTAGACGTGAAATTGCTTGATTGGATAGTAAATTTATATTTAGCCTTCTAAGAAACTGTTAGAATTCTTTTCCAAAGTTGTAGCATTTGGGGGCCAGGCATGGAGGCTCACATCTAGAATCCTAGCAATCTGGGCGGCTGAGGTGGGCGGATTGCTTGAGCTGAGGAGTTCGAGACCAGCAAGAGCGAGACCCCCATCTATAAAAATATAGCTGAGTGTTAATGGTGGGCACCTGTAGTCCCAGCTACCAGGGAGGCTGAGGCAAGAGAATGACTTTGAGTCCAAGAGTTTGAGGTTGCTGTGAGCTGTGTTGCCATAGAACTCTACTTAGGACAAGGGCAACAAAGTGAGACTTTGTCTCAAAAAAAGTGGGGGGGGAAAAAACCCAAACCCTCCAAAACCCCCAAAGTTATAACATTTTACATTCCAAACAGTGATATATGAAGGTTCTGGTTTCCTTATATGCTCACCAACACTATTGTCTTTATTCTTGATTATAGCCATTCTAGTAGATGGGAAGTGGTGTTTCGTTTAATTTGCAGTCCTGTATGGTTAATGATGTTAAGAAATTCTTTCATGGATTTATTAGCCATTCTTATACTTTCTTTAGTGAAATGTTTATACATATTTTTAGACACTTTTTTTTTAAATTGTTTGGGATTCAGTGAGGGTACAGAGAGTTAGGTTACTCCGATTGCATTTGTTAGGTAAAGTTCCTCTTATAATTGTGTCTTGCCCCAAAGAGGTATACCATACACCGTGACCTCCCTCCCCCTCTCCCTGCTCCCTCATTCTCCTACCTCCCACTTTGTATTAGATCCTCTACTGCCTTCATATAAGAATTGAGTACATTGGATTCTTGCTTCTCCATTCTTATGATATTTTACTAAGAAGAATGTGTGCCATCCCCATCCAGGTTAATACAAACAATGTAAAGTCTCTACTTTTTTTAGTGGCTGAATAGTATTTCAAGGTAGACATATACCACAGCTTGTTAACCCATTCTTGGGTTGGTGGGCATTTAGGCTGTTTCCACATTTTGGAGATTGTAAATTGAGCTGCGATAAACAGTCTAATGTAAATGTCCTTATGATAAAAGGATTTTTTTCCCCTTCTGGGAGTCTAGAAATGGCATTACAGGATCAAATGGGAGGTCTAATTTGAGTTCTTTGAGGATCCTCCATACTTTCTTCCAAAAAGGTTGTATTAGTTTGCAGTCCCACCAGCAGTGTAAAAGTGTTCCCTTCTCTACATCCACACCAGCATCTGCAGCTTTGAGACTTTGTGATGTGGGCCAATCTCATTGGAGTTAAGTGATATCTCAGAATGGTTTTGATTTGCATTTCTCTGATGATGAGCAATGTTTGTTAGCCATTTGTCTTCTTTAGAGAAGGTTCTATTCATGTCTCTTGCCCAGTGATATATGGGATTATTGGCTCTTTTTTGTTGATTAATTTGAATTCTCTATAGAGCCTAGTTATCAAGTTTTTGTCAGATTCATAGTATGCAAATGTATTTTCCCATTCTGAAAGTTGTCTGCTTTGATTGTTGTCTCCTTAGCTGTACAGAAGCTTTTCAGTTTAATTAAGTCCCATTTGTTTATTTTTGTTGTTGCAATTGCCAGGGAAGTCTTCATAAAATCTTTCTCCAGGCTTGTATCTTCAGGTGTTTTCCCCATGCTTTGTTTGAGAATTTTTATTGTTTTCAGCTTTAGATTTAAATCTTTTATCTATCTTGAATCAATTTTTGTAAGTGGTGAAAGGTGTGGGTGCAAGTGCAGTCTTCTGTGTGTAGTTATCCAGTTCTCCCAACACCATTTATTGAATAGGGATTCTTTCCCCCATTGTAGGTTCTTGTTTTGTTTATTAGAGATTAGGTGGCTGTAAGATGTTACTTTCATTTCATGGTTTCCTATTTGGTTCCAAATGTCTGTGTCTTTATTTTTGTGCCAATCCGTATCATACTGTTTTGATCACTATGGCCTTGTAGTATAGCCTAAAGTCTGTTGAGGTGATACCCCTGGCTTTGTTTTTATAACTAAAAATCAGATTGACTATCCAGGGTTTTTTTCTGGTTCCATACAAAACGAAGAATTATTTTTTGAGTGGCAACTGTGGCTCAAAGGAGTAGGGTGCTGCCCCCATAATGCAGGAGGTGGCGGGTTCAAACCCAGCCCGGCCAAAAATTGCAAGAAAAAAAAAAAAAAAGAATCATTTTTTCCAAATCTTGAAAGTATGATGTTGGTATTTAATGGGGATTGCTTTGAATCTGTAGATTGATTTGAAGCATAGACATTTTAACAACGTTGCTTCTTCCTAGCCATGAGCATGGTGTGTTCTTCCATTTGTTAATATCTTCCGCTATTTCTTTTCTTAGGGTTTCATAATTTTCTTTGTAGAGGTCTTTCACCACTTTTGTTAGGTATATTCCTAGGTATTTCTTTTTTTTGGGAAACTACTATGAAGGGAATTGTTTCCTTGATTAGCTTCTCACTTTGTTTGTTATTGGCATATACAAAGGCTACTGATTTATAGACATTAACTTTATATCCTGAGACATCACTGTGTGTGTGTGCGCGCATGTGTGTGTGTGTGTGTTTACAGTCTCACTTTATTGCCCTAGTCATAGCTCACAGTAACCTCCATGGTGTCACAGCTCACAGCAACCTCCAACTCCTGGGCTTAGGCAATTCTTTTGCCTCAGCCTCCCAAGTAGCTGGGACTACAGGCACCTGCCACCCGCCACCCTTGGTATATGGGGCCGGCACCCTACTCACTGAGTCACAGGTGCCGCCCCATCACTGTATTTTTTTTTTTTTATCACTTCCAGGAGTCTTATTATTTTGCCTTTGGGGTTCTCTAAGTATATCGTCCTATCATTGGCAAAGAATGAGAGTTTGACCTCCTCTGTCCCCACTTGGATACCCTTTATTTCCTTCTCTTGCCTAATTATATTAGCTAGAACTTCCAGCTCCATATTGAATAGTAGTGGCAGTAGAGGACAACCTTGTCTCGTTCCAGTTCTAAGTGGAAAAGCTTTGAGTTTTACACCATTCAGTATAATATTAGCTGTGGGTTTGTAATAGATGGCTCCAATCAGTTTTAAGACATGTGCTACCTATGCTTGTATTCCTAAGTGTTCTAGTTAGAAAAAGATGCTGAATTTTATTGAGTGCTTTTTCTGAATCTGTTGAGAGGATCATATGGTCTTTGTTTTTGCTCCTGTTGATATGGTGAATTGTGTTTATGGACTTGTGTATGTTAAACCAGCCTTGCATCCCTGGGATGAAAACTGCTTGATCATGATGTATGATTTTTTTTTTTTAAGTGTAGCTGTAATCTGTTGGCTAGGTATCTATTGAAAATTTCACATCTATATTCATTAGTGAAATTGGTCTGAAATTCTTCTTTTTAGGTGAGTCTTTTCCTGGTTTTGGAATTAGGATGATGTTTGCTTTGTAGAATGTGTTGGGGAAGATTCATTCCTTCTCAATTGTTTGGAATAATTTCTGCAGTGTGGGTATAAGCTCTTCTTTGAAAGTTTGATAGAATTCTGGTGTGAAGCCATCTGGATCAGGGCATTTTTTTGTTGGGAGATTTTTTATTGTTTCTTCAATCTCAGTTCTTGAAACCAGTCTGTTCAAGAAATCTATTTTGTTCTTAGTTAAGTCTAGGGAGAGGGTGTGACTCCAGGTATTGGTTCATTTTTTTTCCACATTGTCAGATTTCTGGGAAGAGAGTTTCTTGTAGTACTCAGAGAAAATCTCTTGTATCTCTGTGGACCTATTGTTATTTCTTCCCCTTTGTCATTTCTGATTGAGGTTATTTTAGATTTTGCTTTTCCATTTCTGGTTAATCTGTTCAAGGATTTATAAATTTTATTTTTTTTAAAAACTAACTTTTTCTTTCATTAATTTTCTGAATTCACTTAATATCTGTTTTATTTTTTTTTTCCTTCTCCTGGGTTTGGGATTACATTATTCTTTTTCCAGTTCTATAAGATGATTCATGAGTTTGTTGATGTACCCTTTCTGTTTTTTGAATGTAGGCATCTAATGCAATAAATTTTCCTCTTACAACTGCTTTTCCTTCTGCATAGCTAAGAACACAGTAAGTAAATTAAGTAGACAGCCCTCAGAATGGGAGAAGATATTTGTAGGTTATGTCTCCGACAAAGGTTTAATAACCAGAATCCATAGATAGCTGGGACTACAGGCGCCCACCACAATGCCCAGCTAATTTTTGTTGTTGTTGTTGTTATTATCATTACTGTTTAGCAGGCTCAGGCTGGGTTTGAACCCACCAGCCCCAGTGCATGTGGCTGGCACCCTAACCATTTAGCCATGGGCACTGAGCCTACAATTTGTCCTGTAGAAGCTCTGTTTGTTTTGAGATGACCCGGGGTTCAATATCCATCTAAAATGAATGTGTTGAGATCTTTAGTAAAACTTGAGAAGTTTTCATTTTTGATAGTTTCCAGTAGGGCTTCCATACCTTTGGGACAATATTCTCCTTCAGGGATCCCTATTATTCATATGTTTGAATACTTTATGGAGTCTTATAGTTCTCGAAGCACCTGTTCTGCTTTCTTTCTCTTCTGCCTCTTTAACTATCTGGATTAAGTTGAAAACTTTATCATCTAGCTCTGAGGTTCTTTCTTCTGCATGGTCTAATATACTTTTGATACTTTCTGCATCTTTCCATTTCCTGATTATCTCCTTCATTTCCTTAAGCTCTGCCATATCTTTTTTTATAATCTACATGTCTCTCGTCCTTCTTCTGCTTCTGACTTTCAATTTGCTTGTCCATTCCTTTTATTGCCTTTATCATCTATATTTTAAATTCCCTTTCTGTCAAATCCATTAATTCTTTATAAGTGGAGTCTTCTGTAGTAGTGCCTCATGGTCCCTTGAGAGAGTTGCTGTATTTTGGTTTTTCATGTTGCCCCAATTTTTCTGTTCATTCCTCCTCATGTGTTCTTTCTTCTTGTTCACCTCCTGGTCCTCCTTTTTCCTTCTCACTTCTTTTTGCTTCAAATTACCTTATGTTAGAGCTTAGGCCTCTTTGTATAAGTCCAAAAGGCAGAGGATGGTAAAGCATAAGCAAGGAGAAACAAGGAAAAGAAAGAAGAAAAAAGAAGGAAAGAGAAAAAGAAAAGAAAAAAAAAGAGAAGAGGGATAAAAAAAAGAATTGAAGAACAGAGAGAAGGAAGACAGGAAGAGAGAATGAGAATGATGAAAGAAATGGTATTGATTGTCATGGTGCTAAGGCCATTCTGGTAATTCAGGGATTTTGAGGTGCTGAGCTGGGTGAGTTCCTTGAAATCAGGAAGGAGCTCCTTATCAACCTGAGCAAAGCCAAACTCTTCCTCTGCCAAAAATAGGAGAAGAAAGAAAAGAGCAAAACCCAAAAATAAGTGGAAAAAATAAATAAAAAATCTTACCAAGGCCAAAGGAATAAGGGCTCCCTAGACCATGATGGCCTCCTCAAACCAAACTAATACTGTGACCTCCCTGCCAGAGCATAGCTGTGCCATCCAGCTCTCAGTGAAGAAAGAAATAGAGAGAAAGAAAGAATAATAAAGGTAGAAGAGGTAAAGGAAATTAAAAATACAGTTGTATCCAGTAAAGGAGAGAGGTGAGAAGAAAAAGGAAAGAAAGAAGAAAGACCAAAGAAAGGAGGGGGTATCTTAGGTGCTGAATGAGTGATTGATGTGGGAAAGATGAGAAAAGTAGAAGAGTCTTTATTAAAAGAGGGAATGGGAGTGGAGAGGAGTGAAACAGAATGAATGAGGCGAAAATACTGTAGCCAAAAACAGGAGCCCTTGCTCTTGATGGAAGTTAGGAATAAAACCAACCAAACAAGTTAGCAAAAACAACACCACACAACAAAAAAAGCTCAGATAGCCCCAAACACCAACAACCTCAGCAACATAGAAAACACTAACCAAAGCATCCTTGCCCCCCCCATCCCCCCCTAAAACAGAAGGGGCCAACTTAATAGGACTATATTTGTTGCAATATGTTCCTGGAACATTAGGTGGCACTGTGGTTTTTTAGGAGATGGCGAACACAACTGGCAACCTTTATGGTCCTTATTCCTAACTTAGTTATCCTTGGTGATCGCCTGATTGTTTCATCAACATTCGGACCCTGCTAGGTTGGGATCATAAGTGAAGGTTTGATCCTGGCAGGTGGAACTAAAACAGCTATGCTTTAGGCCCCTGGTAACAGGCCCAACTTTGCGACCTTCTTGGACCTTCCCACAGTGGCAGACCCATGGCAGTTGTGCCCTTCCCAGTATGGCTGCTTCACTATCCACCAAACCAAAAAGGCACATCTACTCCAACTGATACTAAAATCTGGCTATTGTATACTGTTGGAGTCTGCTCACTCTTCCAAGCTTCCCCCTCAAACCAAAAGCTTCAGAAAGGCTTCCTCCCATCCCTGGGCCTCTGTAGGGGGGCTAGCTATTTCTTCTGGCTCTTAATCACTTACCTAATGAGTCAGATATCTACTGCTCTAGATCACATGCTGTATCTTGCAGACCACCACCTTGTTGTGCTCCCCAAGCTACAACTCTGGGTAAGGTCCTTGTGCCAGTTATGGCTGGGTTCTTTTTTATTCTCCCGTGGTACTAGGAGGGTTCAGTGGACCAGAGCTCAGCTCCTCTGGTCTGCCATTGTGATCTGCCTCCCTTGACCATTTTTTTATTGGGCTATCTTTTAATATTTGAGTTGTGAAGATTCTTTATATGTTCTGGATACGAGTCCTGTGTATCAGAGATATACTTTCCAAATATCTTTTCTTATTCCTGGCTTTTCATTTTCTTAATAGTGTCTTTTGAAGTATAACAATTCTTAATTTTGATGAAGTCCAGTTTATCACTTTTATAGATCATACTTTATAGTGTTATATATGGGAATTTTTTGCCTTATTCTAGGTCATAAAGATTTTCTTCTGTGTTTTCTCCTACAAGTTTTGTTGCAGCTCTTACTTTGAGATCTGTGGTCTGGTTTTAATTTTTCTGTGTGCCATGAGGTAAGGATCTAAAGTTATCTTTTTGCTTTGAGATGTCAGGTTGTTTCAGCACTATTTGTTGAGAAGAGTATTCATTTTTAATTGAATTGGCCTGGCACCTTAATTGAAAATTAATTCACTATATGTACGAGGCTTTATTTCTGGATTCTCTGTTCTGTTTCATTTATCTATATGTGTATTCTAGTGCCAGTACCCCACTGTCTTGATTACAATGGCTTTGTAAACTTTCGAAATTGAGTAGTATAAATCCTTCAACTTTTGTCCTTTTTCAAATTAGTTTTTACTATTCTGGGTTATATACATTTTTATATAAATTTTACAATCAGCCTGTAAATTTCTGTAAAAACTCTGTTAGGATTCTGAGAGTTTGCAAATTCTTATCTTAGCAATGTTGAATCTTTCCATCCATAAATCTGGAATGAACTTTCCATTTATTTCATTTATTGTATCTTTGTTTCAGCAGTGTTCTGTAGTTTTCAGTGTATAAGGTTTATACTTCTTTTGTTAAATTTATTCTTGTTCTTTTTAAAATTTTTTAAAAGAGATTGGGTCTCGCTGTTGCCCAGAATGGAGTACAGTGGGTACACACAGGTATGTACAAAGCACATTACAGCCTTGAACTCCTGCACTCAAGTGATCCTTTTACCTCAGTCTGCCAAGTAGCGTGGACTACACGTGCTTAGCTTTCTGTTCTTTTTGATACTATTGTGAATAGCATTGTTTTCTTAATTTGATTTTCAAGTTGTTCGTTGCCAAATTCAACTGGTATTTTTGTATTGAGTTTGTATACTGTATTCTTCTTGAACTTAATTATTCTGGTAGTATTTGGGGGAGATTCCTTAGGATTTACTAAATACTCGATCATGTTATTCGTGAATAATGGTAGTTTTATATCTTCCTTTATAATCCAGGTGCCTGTATTTCTCTTCCTTTAAAAAAAATTGCCTTACTGCATTAGCTAGAACCTTCATTACATTGTTGAATAGAAGTGATAAGAATAGATGCCTTTGTTTAATGCTGCTGTAATAATAAAATACAGCAGGCTGGATGATTTAAATAACAGAAATTCATTTCTCGTTGTACTTGAGTCTGAGAAGTCCAAGATCAAGATGCCAGCATCTTAGCTGGACCTTCTTTGAAATGTTTTCTCATTTAGTGGAAGGTGGAAGGGCAAAAGAAAAGAAACTAACTTCCATGGACCCCTTTTATAGGGGGCATCAATCCATTAATGAAGGCAGAGCCCTAAAAACTTAAACTTTTCCAGTTTCTCTGATGTATATAGCTACTGTTAAATGTCATAACTTTCCAAAGACTACTAATCCAGCTTCTTCTTAGGGCCTTAGATATTCTTTTGTGTTCTTTCATCTGTAAGTCTTGTTCCAGGCATCCCAAGGTGCACAATCCCCAATGTATTTTTTTGTGTGCGTGTGCTGTCTTCTACTGCCTGAAATAATTTCCACTAGTCAGAGAATTGAGCTATACTATTTTTTTCTGAGCATCATGTCAGCTGAGACAAAAACTAATCTACAGACTCATTAGAACATTGTAAATATTTTTATTCTGTCCCATTTGGCCTAAAGGATATTGGTTGCTTTCTGCTCACTATGCCATTTGTGTGAGGTGGTGGGGCAAGGGTAGGTAAGGACACCATGAAATTTTCTACCATGTTGAACGGTAGAAAATAGTAGAAATTTCTATCATGCTGAATAGCTTTTTCTTGAGTGGGCATTTATTTTGTTGTTGTAGGGTTTTGGTTTCTAGAGTTTCTATTAATATAAAGTTACTTTAGTCAGTCTTTAGTTATTTTTTAACATTCTCTGGGGGCAATAAGGGCCTGTAGCTTCCTAGTTTGCCATCTTGATAGCTCTTCTTTATTTTAGACCAGGGGTCCACAAACTTTTTAAACAGGGGGCCAGTTCACTGTCCCTCAGACGGTTGGAGGGCCAGATTGCAGGCCCCAGGACGAATTGGCTGCTAAGTAGGACAGGCAGCAGCAGCAAAAATACCCGGCAGGCTGGATAAATGTCCTAGGCAGGCTGCTGTGTGGCCCGTGGACCATAGTTTGAGGACGCCTGTTTTAGACATTCTAGTAGGTTTACAATTACATTTCCTTGTGGTTTTAACTTATATTTCTGTAGATTAATAATGTTGAACATCTTTTTAGGTGCTTTTTTGCCATCATTATCTCCTGTTTGATGAAATGTTTGCTTATATCTTTGGCTCACTTTCTATTTGTTTTGTTTTTCACTGTTGAGTTTTGTTGTCTTTTAACTATGTTGTAGATAGGAATCCTTTATTGATTATATGGTTTCCAAAGCTAGTATATTTTCTAAGTCTGTACCTTGTTTTTTTTGACCGGTATTTCATATATTAAACTTTTAAATTTTCATAAATTCCATTTAGCATTTTTCTGTTTATTTATTGTTTTTACTGCTACATTTAAGAAATATTTGTCCAAGATCCTGAACATTTTCTCCTCCTCCTTTAAAAAAAAAATTTTTATAGCTTTACATTTTACATTTATATCCATGATTCTTTTTTTTTTTTTTTTTTTTGAGACAGAGCCTCAAGCTGTCTTCCTGGGTAGAGTGCTGTGGCATCACAGCTAATAGCAACCTTCAACTCCTAGGCTTAAGTGGTTCTC
Organism: Galagoides demidoff; assembly: GCA_963574575.1. Taxonomy (NCBI): domain Eukaryota; kingdom Metazoa; phylum Chordata; class Mammalia; order Primates; family Galagidae; genus Galagoides; species Galagoides demidoff. Next base: position 23,556 of record CAUYQV010109486.1, read on the forward strand.
TTGCCTCAGCCTCCCAAGTAGCTGAGACTATAGGCGCCCACCACAATGCCTGGCTATATTTTGGTTGTGGTGGTTGTTGTTTGGCAGGCCTGGGCTGGTTCAAACCCACCAGCTCTGGTGTATGTGGCTGGCACCTTAGCTGCTTGAGCTACAGGCGCCAAACCACAATGATTCATTTTGAGTTAATTTTTATGAAATTTACAAGATTTAGGTTAGGATATACTTTTTAAAGCTATGAACATCCAGTTGCTGCAGCACTATTGAAAAAACTATTATTTCTTGATTGAATTACTTAAATATATATGGATCAAAAGTGAATTAACTTATATATATGGATCCACTTCTGGGCTTTCTATTCTTTCTCATTGTTCTGTGTTAGTATCTCTTTGCCAGTACTGTACTGTCTTCAATTGCTGTCATTATATACTGTCTTAACACTGGGTAGATTAACTCCTACCTCTATTTTCCTTTTATGTTTTTAAAATTATTTTAGCTATTGTAGTTCTTTGCCTTTCTTATGTGTATTCTAAAATAAGCTCTTATATGTCTACAAAAATTATAGCTGAGATTTAGATATGAATTGTGTAGATCAGTTTGGGGAGAATTGATATCTTTTCTACATTGAGTAACTAGAAAATGAAAAATCTTTTAAAATTTATTTCATCAGCATTTTGTAATTATCAGCATACTGGTCCTCTACATGTCTTGTTATACTAATAACTTATATTATATTTGTTGTCAGTTGATAGAAATGCAATTGATTTTTAATGTATGTCTTAGATTTTTTTCCATTTTATTGAGCTACAATTGACTAATAAAAGTTGTGTATATTTAAGGTATACATCATTTTGTGTACATGTACATTATTAAACAATTGCCAAAATCGAGCTAATTAACATGTCCATCACTTCACATTTTTTGTAGTGAGAATATTTAATATCACTCAGAAAATTTCAAGTGTACAATATTGTTAACTGTAGACATCATTCTGTAATTAGATCTCCAGACTTTATTAATATTACCTGAAAATTTATACCGTTTGATCCACATCTGTCCGTTTCCCTCAACCCAGTCCCTGACCCTTTTACACTAGAGATCCATCCAGGCTGAATACTAACATTTTTATGAGTTTTACTTTGTTAGATTACATATATAAGTAAGATGATGCAGTATTAGTCTTTCTATGTGTGGCTTATTTTGTTTATTTCGGTTCACCTTCAGGTTCATCCATCTGGTTGCAAATAGTAAGATTTTCTTCTTTTATAAGGCTGAATATTTATTGTATATATATCTGCAGTTAACAATAATGTGTACTTGCATATATCTCCCCCCAACATTTTTGTTATCCATTCATCCATACATGGATACTTTGGTTGTTTACGTATCTTGGCTATTGTGAATAATACTTTAGGGAACATGGAATGCAAACACCTTTTCAAGGAAGTGATTTTTATTTCCTTTGGGTGCACACCTAAAAGTGAGATTGCTGAATCATATGGTATATCTATTTTTAATACTGTTTTAGCTCTACCAATTTACATTCCTGCCAACTATGTATAAGGTTTCCTTTTTCTCTACATTTTTTCCAGCACTTGTTATCCTTCTGATAAATGCCGTCCTACCAGGTGTGATGTCCTATCTTGTGATTTGATTTTGCATTTCTCTAAGGATTAGTGATGTTGTATAAGTTTTCATATACCTGCTGCCCATTTGTATGCTTTCTTTGAAAAAATGTCTATTCAGGTCTTTTGGCCATTTTTAATTGGGTTATTTATTTACTTATTGCTGTTAAGTTGTATGAAGTCCTTTTATATCTTGAATATACTCTTTTTAATATATGGTTTGCAAATATTTTGTACCATTCCTAGGTTGCTCTTTCATTTGATTAGTTGTTTCCTTTGTTATGCAGAAACTTTTTGGTTTCATTAGTTCTATTTATTTTTCCTTTTGTTGCCTGTGCTTTTTTTTTTAAATTATTTTTTATTAAATCATAACTTTGTACATTGATGCATTTATGGGGTTCAACTGCTTTGGTATACAATGTGAAATGCTTACATTGAACTAAGTAACACATTTATCACAGTTATAACTCATTTCTAAATAGTTTTGAAATGTACCATTGCATCATGCACATTAGATGAGGTCCCCCCAAATACCCTCCCTCCTCCCACATCCCCTGATCCCTCCTCTCCCTCTCCTCTTCCCTTCTACTTTCTGGACTATAGTTATGTTTGGCCATTTGTATGAGTGTGTAGGTGGTTATATATTGATTTCATAGTAGTGTTGAGTACATTGGATACTTTTTTCCCCATTCTTGAGATACTTTACTAAGAAGAATATGTTCCATCTCTATCCAGGTAAACATAAAAGATGTGAAGTCTCTGTCTTTTTTTATGGCTGCATGGTATACATGTACCACAATTTGTTAATCCATTCATGGGTCAATGGGCACTTGGGCTGTTTCCATGTCTTGGCTGTTATGAATTGGGCTGCACTAAACATTCTGGCGCAAATGTCTTTGTTGTAAAATGATTTTTGATTATCTGGGTATATACCTAGTAGAGGAATTGAAGAATTGAATGGTATGTCTACTTTTAGTTCCTTGAGTGTTCTCCAAACTTCTTATTACCTCATATTGACTTGCATTCCCACCAGCAATGTAGAAGTATTCCCTTCTCTCCTCATCCACGCCAACATGTGTAGTTTTGGAATGTGGGCTAATCTTATTGGAGTTAGATGATATCTGAAAGTGGTTTTGATTTGCATTTTTCTGATGATTAAGGACGGGGAGCTGTTTTAAATAGAAGTGGCAAGTTCACCATCCTGATCTTAGAAGAAAAGCTTTAAATGTTTCACCATTGAGTATAGGAAGATGTTATCTTTGGGCATGCTATATATTACTTTTAATGTATTGAAGTTTATTCCTTATATTTCTAATTTTTTGAGAGTTTTTATCACAAGAGGATGTTGAATTTTGTCAAACCCTTTTTTCCAAATCTAATGAGATATGATTTTTTTTACCCTTATTCTGGTAATATATTTATTGATTTATGTATGTTAAACCATCTTTGCATCATAGGGACAAATCAACCTCATGATTTTGGGAGAGATTCTTTTAATGTGCTATTGAATTTTTGCCAGTGTTTTGTTGAAGCAAGGATGTTGGCATATAATTTCTTTTTTCTTGTAATATTGTCTAGTTTTGGTATCAGGATACATCTGGCTTTGTAAAATGAGCTTGGAAGCATTGCCACCTATTTAACTTTTTGAAGGAGCTTGAGAAGTATTGGTATTTATTATACTTTATATCAGTGGTTCTCAACCTTTCTAATGCTGCAGCCCTTTAATACAGTTCCTGTGGGTCAAGACCTATAGTTTGAGAACCACTGCTTTATATGGTAGAATTCACCAGTGAAGCCATTAGATTCTGGCATTTTCTTTGATGAAAGACTATTTATTTGTTTACTTGTTTACTTATTTATTTTTAAGACAAGAGTCTCTGTTGCCCTGGGTAGAGTGCTATCTTGTCATCTTAGCTGACAGTAACCTCAAATTCTTGGGCTCAAATGATCCTCCTGCCTCAGCCTCCCAGGTAGCTGGGACTATAGGTGCCTGCCACAATGCCTGTCTAGTTTTTCTATTTTCAGTAGAGACAGGGTCTTGTTCTTGCTCAGGCTGGTTTTTTTTTTTTTTTTTTTGTAGTTTTTGGCCAGGGCTGGGTTAGAACCGGCCACCTCCGGCATATGGGGCCGGCGCCCTACTCCTTTAAGCCACAGGCACCACCTTCAGTCTGGTTTTGAACTCCTGAGCTCAAGCAAACCACCTGCCTCGGCCTCTCAGAGTGGTAGAATTATGGGTATAAGCCACTCCTGTCCAGTGGAAGTCTTTTTATTACTGATTCAATCACCTTACTTGTTATTGCTTTATTCAGATTTTGTTGTTGTTGTTGTTCATGGTTCAGTTTTGTTTGGTTCTATGTGTCTACAGATTTATCCATTTTTTTCTAGGTTATCTAATTTGTTTATAATTGTTCCTAGTAGTCTCTTATGTTCCTTTGTATTTACATGATGTATCAGTATAATATCTCTTCTTTCATCTATGATTTTATTTTTGTCTTTTCTCTTTTTTTCTTAGTCTAGCTAAAGTTTTGTTAAGTTTATTTTTTCACAGAATCACCTCTTAGCTTTTGTTCTTTTCTTCTTTTCTACTGTTTTGCTAATCTCTATTCCATTTATTTAAAATCTTTGAATTTCTTTCATTCAGCTAACTTTATGCTTGGTTTGTTCTTCTGCAGTGGAAAGGTAGGTTGTTTATTTAAGATCGTTCTTTTTTACTTCCTGTACATGTTTGTTGCTGTAAACTTCCCTTTAAGGACTGCTCTTGTTGTACTGCATACAACTTGATATGTGGTTTCTTCATTTTTATTTGTCTCTAAATATTTTTTATTTTTTTCAACCCCTGCCCTCTGCTCCAAGATATTTTTTATTTCTTCATTGACCTATTGGTTGTCCTGGAGTATGTTGTTAAATTTCCATGTATTTGTAGATTTTCTAGTTTTCTTCCTATTATTGATTTCTAGTTTTATATCATCATGATTGGGAAAAAATTCTTGATAATAGTTAAGTCTTCTTAAAATTGCTAAGACCTGTTTTTGGTCTAATGGATCATTTATCCTGGAGAATCTTCTTTGTGTACTTGAGATAAATGTGTATTCTGAGACTATTGGATAGAAGGATCTATATATTTCTGTTACGTCTTTTCTAAAATATAATGTAAGTCTAGTGTTTTCATACTGATTTTCTATCTGGACAAGCTAGTCATTGTTGAAAGTGGGGTATTAATATCCTCTACTGTTAGAGTATTGCTGTCTTTTTCTCCCTGAGATCTGTGTCAGTGTTTGTTTTGTATATTTAGGGGCTCTGATACTAGATCCATATGTATTTACAATTGTTATTCTACAGTTGCTATATTTACAACTCTGTTGATGAATTGGCCCCATTATCATTATGAGTTTTTAATTCTTATTAAAATTTTGACTTAAAATATATTTTGTTTTGTTTGCTTACAGTATCTTTTTCTGTCCTTTTAGTCTGCACATATTCTTAAGGCTAAAATATATCTCTTGTAGGTAGCATGTAGTTGGGTTTTTTTGTTTTTATCCATTCAGCTTCTCTGTATCTTTTGATTGGAGAATTTAACCCAGTTATCTTTAAAGCACTTGCTAATAGGCAAGGATTTACCATTTTGTTGTTTTCTGACTGTTTTGTAGTTTGTTCCTCTTTTCCTGTATTCCTTCGTCATTCATGATTTCTATGGTTTGATTTCTTTCTCTTTATTATTTATGTATCTAAGGTAGGTTTTTGCTATGCGATTACTCCACATCTACGAGACTTACATAAAACATAGTTATAACAGTTCATTTCAAGCTGATACAACTTCACTTTGATTGTTTACAAAAACTACATTTCCCTCCTCCCCATTTCATGGGTTTTGAATTCACAGTTTACAACTTCACATAGTATATATTCAATGACAAATTATTATGGCTAGGGTTATTTTTAGTAGTTTTGAAAAATATTTATTCTAGAGAAAAAAATTATTTATATACACTACCATTAAACCCTATGCCATGGTGGTGGTTCTATGAATTATAATATGCATCTTTGTAACAACCTGTGTAACAAGATATGTAGCATCCTATGTAATAAGATATGTAATAACCTATGTAACAACTTATGTAGCAACTTACGTAGAAAGATATGTAGGTAAGGGGACAGCAGGTTTGAAGAGACAAAGTGGCATTTATTGGATGTTAATGAACAGATGTTGGCAGTTGTAAATTGATCAGCTGTGGAACTCCAGTGAATGGGGTAGGGCCTGGGGGAGGGGCACATGTTCTCAATAAATAGCTGCGGAGATTGCTTGGGGCCTTTTCCTCAACTCGTATGGGGAGGCCCACCTCCTGCAAACTTTGAGCTTATAATCCCTTGTCTGGCTTGCTTACTTGGTGACAGCACCAACATTCTGGCAGAGGTGGACCAAAGAGGAATATCACTCTGAGTAAGTTTTCCAATATGGCAGGAGAGAGTTACTGGGAGGGAAAAGGGACTCTCTGTCCAGATTGGCCAAGGGACAACGTAGGCTTTAGCCACCATAGGTACCTACCAAGGTGGGAATGTCACTTAAAGTGAGACCCTTGGCAAATCATAGGCACCTACCAAAGGGATATTAAGACCTTTGGCAAATAATAAGCATCCCTGTCTATCTTACCAAGGGGAATGACAATTTAAGTGGGAAAGAACTTTTTAAATAGCAAAAAGATTTACAGGAAAGCAATGGGTGGCTTCTGGTCTGTGGAGTCACAACAGTTTCAGACTGATAAAGATGGTGATGAAGTGGTACAGCAGGTTCAATCAGAACAGGATTTGGAAGAACCCAAGTCTTTGAACTCTGTGTCCTCACATC